>JAOEHX010070170.1:0-16827 GCA_025448015.1 Bolborhynchus lineola | reverse complement strand
TATTATATTCTACTAGAGCATTACATTTGTCATTGTTTATAGTGGAAGAAACACAGATAGCTTTTTAGGATATGCCGCAGAAATCCTCTGTGTCAGATAAGTGCTGAAATTACAGCTCTTGATACAGCACATCTAGTTGCATACAGTCTTTTCCATACTCAGAATGAGAACTGCCAAACAATTTTTCTGATGCAAAATGACCAAGCCTTTTATCTTAATACATCAAGATAAATGCTTTAGAAATCTGTTACTTTTTATTGGGCATTATAATGCCAAACAAGCTGAAGAAACATTTACCTCAGAGTAACCACAGTTAGAAGTGTTCCAACTGTATTCTCAATTTTATTTTTTGTGGTGTATCGACAACTCAATTGTCCTTAGGTTTTCATGTAAGACTAAGAATAACTGTCGTGGTTTAAGCCAGCTGTAACTCACATAGTTCACTCGCTGACTCCCTGCTCTTTCTTACTCCTGGCTCTCAGGGGATGGGGGGGGTGAACCGAAAGAGTTCAACTCCCACAGGTTGAGATATGAACAGTCCAGTAACTACGGTTTAACACAGACCACTGCTGCTACCACCAGTGATAATAATAATGACAGGGAAACAACAAGGGAAGAGAACACAATCACTCAACACCCACCAACCAATAACCAGCCCAACTCAGCAGTGATCCACCCCCTTCGGGTCCCTGCCCTTAGTTTTTACATCCTGGGCATGACGTGCTGTGGTATGGAATACCTCTTTGGCCAGTTTAGGTCAGGTGTCCTGTCTCTGCTTCCTCCCGGCTTCCCCTCCCTCCTGGCAGAGCATGAGGCTCAGAAAGTCCTTGGTCAAACCAAACATTACTGCAACAACTAAAAACATCAGTGTTATCAGCGCTGCTCCCAGGATCAAAGTCAAAAACACAGCACTGCACCACCTACTAAGAAGGAGAAAAAATGATTACTTCTGCTGAACCCAGGACAATGGTGGAGGAGGATGATATCAAGCTTGCCTGTGACATGCTGTTGGATGATATGCCAGAGTGCTAGTGAGGACTCCTGGCTGGTAGAAGAGCACCTGATAATAAGAGACAACAGGGAAACACAGGTAAAATACTCCTGAGGAAATTAGGTGTTCCTCTAAGAGGGTGATGAGATTGACAATTCAGCTGAAGTGCCTCTACACTGGTGCACACAGCCGCTGTGAAGCTATGACCCCATGACCATTACTGAAACTTGGTGGGGTGGCTCCCATGACTGGAGTTTGGCTATCTATGGCTACAGGCTATTTAGAAGGGATAGGCAAGGAAGGAAGTGTGGAGGGGTTGCCCTCTACATCAGGAGATGAATAGAGTGCAAAGAGTTGTCTCTAAGGAGTAGCCATGAGGAGGTTGAAAGCTTATGGGTAGGAATCAGAAACTGAGGCAACAAAGCAAACCTTGTGATTGGTGTCTACTACAGGCTGCCCTGTCAGGGCAGGACTACTGATGAAGTCTTTTTACTACCAGCTACAGGAGGTATGATGCTTGCAGGCTCTTGTCCTGCTTGGGACTTCAGTCACCCTCACATCTGCTAGAAAAGTAGCATGGAGAGCTATAGGCAATCCAAGAGACTCCTGGAGTGCCTTAAGGATAACTTCTTAAGCCAGGTAATAGACAGCCCTACCTGAGGGGTGTGATACTGGACCTGATGGCCACCAACGCAAACAAGCTAATTCGTGACATCAAGACAAGAGGCAGCCTGGGCTGGAGTGATCATGCACTTGTGGAGCTGCAGTCCTGAGGGAGGTGAGACAGGCAAAGAGGATCTTGAATTCTAGGAAAGCCAACTTCTAGCTCTTCAAGGAGTTAGTTACTAGGATCCCCTTGGAAACAGCCGCTAGGGACAAATGAGCAGAACAGAACTAGCAGACTTTTAAGGATGCTTTCCACAGAGCCCAAGAGCTCGCGATCCCCAGGTGTAAGAAATCTGTTAGATCCTGTGCTAGCAGTGATGCTCAAGTTTTGCTCCTTGTCCTCTTAAACAAAATGATTCAGCGATAATTATTTAGTGGCTTGAAGATCTGTCCAGTTGACCCTTACAAAAGTGTTCAGCTGTCCTCTGTATGTTGTCATCTAAATCAGCATGATAGAAAAGATAAGGCAGACCCAGTATATGGGCAAGGAAGAAAATATGTCTTTTCAAGCACTATAAAGACTTTTCATTCTAGTAGGTGAAGTATTTAAATTCAAATGTCATTTTTGAGTACTTTCAAGAAATTTGCTTATCTGTTACACTGCTAGTAACTCATGGTAAATGCTGTAAATAAATACAGAGCATGCACTATATTGGATAAGAAATTAATTCCATGTGCTTGAAAAATCATATAGTGAAGAAGAAGTGCTCTTCTGAAGTAATTTATGCTTAGGAGAAAAATACTGAAGGTGGAAAAAGTGGTAGCTCTCCACTGATTGCTTACTAGTAAGAAGATCAAACAAATTACAAAAGCAGTTGGAGGTGACTTTATAGACATAAGTCAAAAGAAGTATTCTATAAGGAATGGAAGAACATAATAGGCTTTTGCCATATCAATAAATGCATGAAAGACTCAATTTTAAGTGAAATAATTCAACTGTATTGTTGAGCTTTATGGGGAGAATAAACATATTCTTCCATTTGCAGAATTTTCAGTTAAATCAGAACCTTGCAGGCAAACTAGCATCTTACATCTGTGTTGGTTTTTACTGTGGTTGCATGAAGATTGCCCATTGTGTTAATGGCTTTTGAGTCTGTTTTCATCCTGCTGTTAGGTGGAGAGCAATTGAAAGGGAAAAATAGGAAAAGAAATTGTATGCCATGCAGGCAGAGAAAAAGCCTAAGCCACAGGATGAAAAGAAACTCATAGAAAAAGCCTAAGCCACAGGATGAATAGAAACATAGACTTTGCAGGAATTATGTATAAAGAAAAGAAGACCATGTGTCTGTGCATAACTTTAATGCTCTGTTGTTGTGCTATTATGCCATGAAAATAGTTTAATTAAAACACTTACAGCTCTCCAGATGGAACATGGCTTTCAAGCAGGTGTATTCAGCATGAAGTCTATAGCATGAAACCTCCAGAGCAATTTTTCCCTCTTCAAGAGATACAATTGGATCCACTGGGTTCAGTGCAGAATGAAATCTTGGAGTTTTCTCAAAAATACGTTTGATTATTGGCAGCTCCATCATCCCCCTCATACTCTGTTCTGTTTTTTTTTTCTTTTTAGGCAAGTGACAACTAGAGGAAGACTGCTATGAATCTATGCAAATACCCTATAAATGAAGCTGTTAAAAGATTTCTTCAGCTTCAGCTCCTTTCCCTTGATAAAATAATGGGGTAGATTTGTGGGATGTTTTCCTTTCTGCTAATTGGTGTTAAGCTTGGTATGTCCTTCATTTGAGTTCAGAAAACTTTTAATACAAGTAGCTATGGTAAAATAAACAGTTATAGCTAAGTGAGTGACTTAGCTCTGAAGTACAGGCTTATCAATCTCTTAAAATCCTGCAAGTATTTGTTTATTTGTATAAGTCTATTTTTAAATGCTTATGATGCCTCGACTTCAGTGAAATGTCATGATAGTGAATTTCACAGACAAATTTTAACCAGACCTTTCCCCCATTTTTTTTCCCCTATTTCAATGTATTGTTGGTCATGAGCTTGTGTTCATAGGATGAAAGATAAAGGAACAATGACTTGCTTTGTTTAACTTTACTATTTTCTACACTAAAAGGCTTATTTTTCTCCAAGAATACACTGAAGCTGCAAGTCAGGCCTGTTGCTTGTCCTTTTACCTCCCCTGTTCATAAAATCTGAGGCATTTGGTGATGGAGATTTCCCCATGGTAGCCTGGCAGTAGAGACCACAAATGTAAGTCTTCCATGCTGTTACTAATGTTGAACTCTATTTTCTGATACTATCTTGAACGGTCTGTCTTTTTGCCAATGTGTTTTATGTACCTACTTTCGTTTTATCCTTGAATGCTTTTTTTGGGCTATTAGTCTCTGAACTGGACTGCATGTAAATATATTTTATCCAATCTTGTCCATATTGCAGTGCCATGGAATAGAAATGCAAGACCGCTCAAGACATCAACAGCATTCAGAGATTCAATACAGTAATCGTTAAACTCTGAACTTCAGTAGTTTTTGCTTAAAATGTAGATACTGGATATTCACTTCTAACTTTAAACCTGAGAAATTTCAGCTTAATGAAACTGAAAAAGGGACTGAAAATGCCTATGGGAATATTTAACATGGTATTTCGCAAGCATTGTGTGCTCTTCTGAGGGTGCATAAAACTGAAGCTGGGGCAAGCAGAGGAAGTCAAGGGCCTGTGTTAAATAAATCAATCAGCAAAAAATGTGGGAAAGGAGCAGATTGTTTATTTGGGCTATTCAAGGCTGCAGCAACCCAACATGCAGGTGCGTGGAAACTTAACTATTCAGAAAAGCTGCCGATTCCATAGTGGGTAGGGCTTTTGCGTTCCTTTTTTCTTACACTAAAAAAAAAAAAAAAAAAAAAACAACCAAAACAACAAACCCAAAACACAAAGCATCCCTGTCGGGTTCTTCTATCTGTTTTTCAACCTGTCTTGATAATCCTGATGCAACCTGCATTCTGCTGGGCAGATCCCCCACTTCTAATCAGTTTCACAGGCAACATCTACTGGTTTCTGGGCGCCACCTCTTGGTCCCTCTGGGGATGGTTCACTCCTGCTAGGCTTCTGAAACTTGTTCTTGTCACGATCTATTAATTTCTGTCTGGGCTTTCAATAAAACAATTTTAAAATAAATGCAAGTGAGACCCTCAGAACTGGTTTGCAACTTGGTTAAAAGCAGACCAATATTGCAACAGTGCTTTACAACGTGGTCCTCCAGTAGGTTATCTCCTGTGAGGACTGGCAGCAAAACTTGCAGGTGCTGGTGACAGCTGGATCATAATCGTACGATTTCAATGAATTTCCCACATCCTACTCTTAAGCTTCCCTATATGATGCTGAGATCTGGAGCATGTGGTTAGTATCCTCCATTTGGTATTGAATGTGGGGCTGATGGATGGGGTCTGCCCTGGAGTTCTGCTCTTTTGTGAGGAACACCATGAATGTCAGTGGCAGCTGCTCATTAGAAACATCCCTGCAGCATCAGCTGGAAGTTTAGTAACATCATACCAAGTAAATGGGGAAAATCTGCAACTCTGAAACTATTTCCAAAGCTGCCTCTGTAAACCATGCATTTGTGAGCAGAAATAGTCTCTAATGTTTTTAATCAGATGATGTTTGTCTAGTTGCATTGTTTGCTTCTTTGAGTTTGGTTTTTGGTGTGTGTGTGTGTATGTGTTTTCTGCTTGGTTTATTTTGTTTGTTTGGTTGTTTATTGAATTTATTATTATTATTTGATGTTTTTGTGGATTTTTTAGTCTGTAAGACTAGTATGTTCCAGATCTTTCAAAGAAACACACTATACCCTATAGGCAGAAAGTAATCTGATGTGAAAATATCAAAGGATGAGATTCAGCATCCTTTTTATTAACTCACAGAAGCACAGGTGCAGTTCTCTGTTGCCTGACTTCTCATTTATCCAAACTCCTGCATAACTGATTAAAATTTCAAGAATCGATGAAGACAATGCATTTCACATCCTTTGTTACTGTTCTCAGAAAAGCGGGCTTTCCCAGCATGGTGTGTGTTGGAGGGTTTTAAATGATGGTCTTTGAGCCCCTGGTGGCATGCAGAGAGAAGACTGAGCAGATGGTGATGGTTTTCCCTTGGGATCTTGCCTTAACATTTGGATAAAAATCTCATTCATTAGTTCCTTAATGTTGAGTGCTTGAGTGACTCTTGGGACATTATCTGAGGAATTGTAAATGAAGGAAGTTTGTATAACCATGGGTGGGATGGAAGGTGAGCATTTTAGCTTAAAATGAGTCTTTCTGCCCGGTGCCTGCAGTATGTAAGCCATCATAGTATCTGCACCTTTCAATGTCATCATCTCCTGAGGCTTTTCATCAACCAGGTTTACCTCCCTATTCTAAAACTAAATGTATTAAGGGACTTGTGCCTTCGGGCTACCTTCTTCATTTATGGAGAATGAATTGTAGCACTATTAGTGGTGCTAATTAGATAAGTAACAGTTTTGTAGACTGCCTCAAGTCCTTGAAAGAGAAGCAGAAATGGAAGAAGTTAACTGTTGCTGCTTTTTTACAAAGGGAGTTGGGGCCGCAAAGCTCTTAGAATGACTTGCTGACTTATAGTCTGCCTTATAGTTTGCAAGTTTTATGGTGCCACCCAGGATTAACTTATTTTGCCATTAAAGGGAGATAGAATGATAAAACTAAAAAACAGTCTGTAAATTCCAGCAACAAGGGGTGCCAACCTCTGCGTTTTGCAACGGATGGAGACTTAGACATTTTTATGTTCCTCTTTATTTGCAGTTTAGCTTTAGCTGGGGAGACAACATTAATTGCCAAAAGGTAGAGAGAGAAGAGTGCAACTAATAACAACATTAATTCTTAGGACTGTGGGATGATTTGGAAAAGCACAAGGATATTCCTTCATATTAGTATATCTAGATCAGGTATTAAGGAATCATTAAAAGAAGCCATAGACAATTTTAAAGGAATGGAGGGAGGCCTACAAATATATTTCAGGCTAGAAAGTCCAGCTAATGAAGGCAAAAGCAAAAAGTAACGGGATTAAGCTGCAGCAGTTATAATGAGAATGTTCTCCCCAATAACCTTCAGTGCAGTTTTTATTCTTCTCACAGGTATGACTTGAGCATCCATCATGACTGAGAACAGCCCTGGATTTTATAACCAGAAGTGGGACTGCTTTCAGCCCTAGAAAAGCTATGGCTGTCTTTCATCATAGGGTACCTACACTTTGCAATAGGAAAGGTCAAGCACTGCTCCATGCATGCTCTGAATGTGGGCTCAAACTACAAGGTTTCATTTGCTGAGGTTCTCAGGTCAGCTGTGTTTGTCATGGCAGTTTTGTTCAGGTGCAGTTGGCCACAAGTGAAATGCTCTGAAAAAGAGCTTGGTAAGATGATGCTATCCTCTTGGCACAGCTTGTGGTGACAGCATTTTTGTGTTTGTCTTTTTTTCCACACTTTCAGAAGACATTTAGCAGAATTTTGCTCAGTTATGCCCAGATCCAGTACAATCATTAAGAAGGAAAGGAATTAGAAATCAGTGCACCTCTGACTTGTTGATCATTTACTGTCATTTCAGCTTAAACTAATCTGGACAGAAATACCAGCAAAGAAGGATCCAAACACAGGAAAAAATGCCAGTTGTTTTGTTGTTTCTTTTTTTTTGTGTGTGTGCATGTTTTTGATTGTTTGTTTGGTTTTGGTTTTTGTTGAGTTTTGTTTGTTTGGGTTTTTTTGTTTGTTTTTGTACCTAAAATGAAAATGGAATAATTTATTTCCCCTTGTCCCTTCCTTGACCAAATTAAGGGCTTTATTTCAAGTGCACAAGGATGACTGTCATCTCTACAAAATACTCTTACTATAACGGATAATTCAAGGTATCAGCTTTGTTCCAGAAAAGAAAATTGTGGGGAATGGATTATGCTTGGAGTTGAATTTTGAGGCATGAATTGTAGACCACTTTTCATAGACAGAACAGAGCTTGCAGAGATCATTACTCAACTTGGGTAGTGTAATTTTTTTATCTGAGCTAGGTATTAAGGATTGCAGAGTGTTCACATAACTATAAGACATTCATGATGAGCCAGCCTGTCAGCCATGGCACCCCATAGGCTGGCCCTTAAGATGACCTTAGGCATGTGGTATTGCTGATTTTCCATATGGTATTTCAGGGGCCTGTGTTCTCTGAGTCTGGCTGGCACATGCAAAAGTTGGGATGCTCAGAGGTATTCTGTCTTCCTACCCAGATACTTTTAAGGCTTCTAACACTGCAGGATCTTGTTGAGAGTATTTTATTTTATCCTCCTCTAGCTTCTATGTGGTAAGCAGTAAAACTGGAATTATTTCATCAAATCTCTTTAGTTTCCTCCTTACCTAGAAAATGACCAGGTTTTTCTGGGGGGAACTGTGGAGAAAAGGTCAATAGAAAAAAAAGAAAAACAGGTAGAAATTGCTTACTAAAAATAGATGATTTCCATTTTCTCTTTTACTTCATAGGAATCTGGAAACAAGCTGAATTAAAATCACTAATTATAATTGTTCAATCTGGAGATTAAAAAGCCACCTGAATGCCAAAATTTCATTTGAAATAGAAATTTCAGGTAAATTTGGTGAATGTCTGTCATGAGTAAATGAGAGACAAAGCACTGTCTGTGGCAATTGGTTAGATAGTGTGGGATTTTGAAACTTTGTGTGTGTGTTCTGGGCTGAATACAGAGTAGAATTTTATTTCACTCAGTTATTCCTGTAAGGGGTTAATCATGAAAAACTGAAAGTGGCTTAAAGGGTGATTTAACCAGTTTGTGCTTTGCTCTGATCTTGCAAAGTTAAATTTTGAAGGAAGTATTCCAAGAAGTCAATATGTATGCATTTGTACGTACAAAACACCCTGATAATGCTAGGAATTTCCCTTTCTAATTTTGAATTCAGTTTTGACAACGGGTCATAACTTTAATACAGACAATAAATGAGAAAAGATATATAAAGAGGCAATCTGTAGTCCAAGTAAGCCGTAATAAACTGAATTAGTCTTATATTATTATTTTGTTGACAATGTCAGATCATAATATCTTGATAAAAAACATATTTTCATTTCTTCGAGTGGAGGGATCAGGGAGATTGAGATGAGAACTATGCTAATGTGTCACTTTGGGGTCTAGCAAATTTGCACTGAATACGGGGATATAGATGTCTTTGGATAAATTCTCATTTGCACATTTATGTTGCTAAATTGCTCTTGTAGTAAAAGAGAATTTTTCCTTTTCCAGGTATCATATTTACCTTTAAAGCTTGAGGAGTAAAATGTGGCACACAGTTCTCCCTCCGGATGGCAAAGCATTTCAGCTGAAGAACCCTGAATATTAAGTTGGATTGTCTTAAAATGGTGTGTGTGCAGATTTTTCTTTTAAGGCTGCATTATTAGGTGCTGGTTTGCATTAAGTACCTGAGGCTGCCTCCAAGGTGATATAAAACTTTATTGCCTTCTCAGTGGATGGAGTAGTGAAGAAATGCTCAGCAGGAATATATTTACTTGCAATTTGCTTGGTTAGCATACTGTAAAATGCAATTTTATTCTTTTTTTTTAGAAGCTAAAAAGTGTGCAGACTCTTCTTGGTGTCTCTTGCTCCAGGTAGTCCTTAACTTCAGTGCTGATACTGACCTCCCTCTTCTGGTAGCTTGCTCCTCAGGAATTCCGCAGGCCCAACATGTTCATGCAAAGTGTCACCAGATACCCCTCCCTGAGTAGGTATGTTACACTGAGGTGAGAGCTGGTCTGTCTCATGGGGCCCTGCTCTCTGGCATAGCTGATTGCTATTTCTGAATGCCACTTCCAGTTTATTCCTGATGTTAATTTATTTGTGGCAAACTTAAGAAGGCTTTTTTTTCCCTCTGGGATATTAAAAGAAATAAAAACATTTATTCAAAGCTTGTCTGGTATATTTTTAGGTATGACAGGAAGAAAGCAGAGGGAAGGAGAAGCCACCTAATGTTTTATGAGCTGATGAGGAAAATTGGACTGTGGGGATCTGACTTCTCCAGTAACAAAAAACTATAAAGAAGGAACAAATCCCACCATTGGTTTGACTCCTGGCAAAATCACCTCACAATTCTGATGTATTTAGTGGTATTTAGGAGCACAAGACAACCTAAGTGGAATCTAGTTTTCAGGAGAAGCTGCTGGAAGCTGTTAATCATGTTTAAGCACGTATGGAACAGATACCGGTCCTTATGGAGGCTTCCTTTAGCAAAGCAAGAAGCTGCAGAAGGAGCAAGAGCAAAACCCAGATTGAAGAATAACAGACATTTGGGAAGAAGAATAAAAGAACCCAAATCTCATGGTCCTATAAAATTTGCCCCAGAGAGGGTGAGCTGAGTTATTTAGATTTAGTTCTTTAGATCTTTAAATTAAATTTCAGGTAATCATTAATTACAGTTGACAGGGAGGTGTGAAGCATGATCTGAAGTGAGTAGAAAGTATGTCTTAAATTGCCAAAAATATAAAAAGCTGCCTTTAGTACAGTAAATTATAGATGGTTGGTTTCATGTGTGAGTAAGAGAAATGTATTATTTCTTCTACAGCTTGTGTCTTTCCTTCTAGTTCTTCACCAGAAATTACCAGCAGGAAGGAAGCTTCCTGCGATGAGCTCTCTAATTTGGGAGTCCAATATGTTGCATAGAAGTCTTGATGGTATAACCTTGAAACTGGTGTAGTTATTATGTTATTATTAGGATATGGTTACCAGGGCAGTGTGCCTGCATGTATCTATGTAAATATCTACCTTCTAATGTATCGCTGTTCTTAGAGTGCATAATTCAGTGACCCTGGATCAAGACTGCATGTACATGTAGCCTGTGCTGATACATTATTTGCACAAGAGAATAGAAGATTGTAGCAGGGGGTCCCCAAAATACAAGCATGAGATGCTACAGGCCTTAGGAGTGTGTGGCACAGAATGGTAACTACCTGTAAACATATACCAGTCATTACTGGTGCTTAAAGGATGTAAGCGTTGGTACTGGATAAAGCTGATTTTAGGTATAACAGAGCAAAGAACAGGTATCCAACATATGGCAATTCTACCATATATAGTAAAACTTTATATAACTCTGAATTTATGCACCAATGAGGAGAAAGTAAATAAGCTGTGTAGGCTCAAGAGTGAAGAGGAAGAAATCCCATCATCAGTGTTATAACCCTCTTGGTGAGGTTGGTGTGATGCTGCCGCTGATGTAAGGACATTCAGTGAAGGGTGTGTGTAACACCAGAAAAAGAGGTAGCTATGAGAGTTTTGCATATATGGATTTTAATTATATCATCATTGCATGTTGATATGCATTGATATATTGATATGAGCTGTTACAATTGGATTCTTTGGATGATAAATGTTCTTATTGCAACGGGACTCATTGAATAATTCTTGGATTAAATAACCTGATTGTTGTGCTTGATGGAGCTCCTCATGATGTACCACACTCCGTTCCTAATGTGGACATAGTCTTTGGGATGCAAACTGCCCAACATTCCACCAATCTGTGTGTTAGAGTAAGGCAGAAGTCTACATTTCTACTTTTAGCCCTTTTATGAAGTCTTCTGCAATTTGCAGAAACTGCTCCCTCTACAACCTGTGTGCTTAATCCCTTTTCCTATGGGTTTTGAGGAGGCAGATCTTTGTCTAGCATCACACAGCCACAGCAGCTTAGTGAAATGCTGGGTCATTCTGCTTGCATAGCTGTTCATTGTGTCAGTTATAATAATCTTATTTCATAACAAATAATACAGCAGTAAATAATGCTAAAGGATAGTGCTTGCCTTAGAGAATGTTGCATTGAGCTTCCTAGACACTTGCAGCGTATAATCTTGCAATAACCTACTGGCACTCTGTAAATTCAGGGAGCTACTCATTGTATTACTTTGGCGTGGAAGCTGAGCATGTGGGGACTGATTTTAGCATTTTCTACCAGCAACTCATTGTCCTCTCCACACTTGCTTGGGAGTTTGTGGAGGTTTTTTGGTGTGTGTGTAGTTAATTTGCCCCTCTCATCGTCAAAAATGGCAAAGTATCCCATTTAAATTTGGCAAGATGGCAGTGAGATTTGACTAGGGCTGTTTGAGTTGGTGCATGCATACATTTTTAAAAAAGGGGAGGGGGGTAAGGGCATATCCTTATTTTCTCCTTAAATCTGTCTCCAATCTTCATTGTGGATGCAGAGCTGCAAGGTCCTGCTGTGGAAGTTTCTCCCACATCCACTAGATGTTACTATTGCTCTGTAGAAGTAAATTATAGCAGCTATACTAAATTCCCTAACAAATCTTTGAGTGTGTGGAGACTTTTCTGTGTCAAAGCCTAACCCATCACCAGCGACCAACCTTCCCCTTATCCCCTACTTTTTCAATTGTTACTGTCATGTTTGGAATTTACAAAATTGTCACTTAAGACTAGAAAGTGACAATTTCCTTCTAAATCTCGAAGTTGTGGGGACCTCTCTTGCCCTTTTTCTAAGCACATTAAATACGTGTTGCATGACAACACTTTCAAGAGCAAAACAGCAAAAAGTAAGGCTATCCTTTTTAACTCTTCTGTGAGTTTGACTTTAATCTTGCATAAGGCTTCTAATTTTCTTTAAGTTCTCTGTCATTGGCATAGAAATGAAAGCAATATATTGTGAAGTTTGTAATGAATTTTAATTTTGGGTTCTCATGTTTTTGTTTGTGTTGCGTTGTTACATTATCACTTAGAAAAATTTATTTTTAAAGATAATTATATTTTGCATCTCTTCTGTCATGTTTGTTCTCCCTCTTTCCCCTCATTTAGGACACAGCCAAATGAGAGGGCTAATTCAAGCCTATCTGCTTCCTTCAATCCTGTCACACATGGTCATGGCTTCCACCACATGAGCTTTAGCACTTTACTCATGCTGTGATTAGTCCAACAAAACAAACAAACAAACAAACAAACAAACAAAAACCAAAACCAAAACAAACAAACAAACAAACAAAAATCCGGAAAGTCCCTTGCAAATCCAGAAAAAGGCAGAAAATCTTCCTGCTGATGAAGTGAGCTTTGTGGTAGACAAAGTGTGGTGTTGGGATCAGGGTTCCATCTTCCACCTTTTTGGAGGTTTTGCTCTCCACTGGCTGTGAACAGTAGGAAGTAGCTCCTGGAATGACGTGGGAAGGCATGAGCCTATTGCTTTTAGCACTGTTGATCTTCTAGATAGGCTCAGGCCTAATTCATTGTAAAACCCCTGCATTTTGTTTTATAAGCTCGGCTTCTACTCTGTTTCTTTCCATCTGATTAGGACACCTTCAGTAAAACACGCTAGGGCAGGAAGTCAATAGTAGGCTTTCAGTCTGCTATCACACTGGGGAGTTTAGGGAGGGTAAACCAGCCATATACACTGCTGAATTACCCCAAAATTGTTTCAGGTTCAGGAAGGTGATGTTGCATTGTTAACTCTTTAATCACAGATCAACTGCTATCTCCGCAACTAAAGCACTGGGGAGCTGCAACAGCTTCTCAGGTTGTTCCAGGACTCAATGTGCAAAGAGATATGGGCCCTAACAGGCTTAAGCTGAAAAAAACAGATTGCGCTCCTCTTTCAGGCACTTGCTAGGTGGCCTCAGCCTTTCTTTTCCTCTCTAATCTTAGTTTTTAATCGCCAGTATTTCCTTTGTTATCAGTATGGGCAGTGACCAGGGAAAAAGGCTTGTCAGCTCAGCCAAGTGTGGCACAAATGTTAATCAATAATAGATAACTCATGCTGTGGAAGAGCTGGTTGTGTGCAATTTTGAATTCTCTTTTCAAAGGCCAGAAAAGGCATATACACCAAACCCTTCATCCAGCTCCTCAAAGGATGGTGATTGTTTCAAAGCTGGTAAGTGACTTGGAACAGCAGCCATAAAATGTCTCCCTCGGTAGCCATGACTACACATGTATGGTGTAAAGCCTGTAGTCTTTAAATATACATTATTTGAAAGGAAAAATGCGAATGTCTCAAAGCAAATCCTGTCAGCTTTAATTCCTAGTTATTCTAGCTATTTCTGCATGTGCTATTTTAAAATGTTTATAAGCAATCTAATTAATCCACAGTTGTTCACAAATTTTAGCTGCCTGTAGTAGCAGCTCCATAAATTGGCTCAACCAAGCCAACCATATCTCTTAGAGAAACTGTTTAATGTCTGGTAGCATTAGGACAGAAGTCAAAGGCAGATGTGATTTGGCAGGTTGTTCCTTGGCTGTGGAGGCTGTGATGGAGGTGGACAAGCAGATTAGCCTGGGAATGCTTGTTCTGCCCTAGCCCAGGCTGTGCTGACTCTGCCTGAGATCTTCTATGGTTGCCAGAGAAGGGTCACAGCAGGACCACGGTGAAGTGTCTTTTGAAATTAAATGTCTATGGGATCTCTCTCCCATGAAAGCCATCCAGGGGAAAAGAAGTAGGGCTCATTATTATCCATGGTGAAGGAGGACTTGTCACAGCTTTCTGTCTGAAAGGTTTTCAACTCATGCCTCCAAGAAAAGTGCGTTCGTCACGAGGTTGTTTTTTTTTTCTGCTGCCTGGAAGTTTAACTTCCCTTGAGGGTGACCTTTATGTCAATATTAGTTTACAGTCACCACCACTCTGGTATCAAAGGCAATCAACTTCTTAAATTTTCTTCAAAAGAACAGAAGAAAATGCACATGCCAAACAGTTCTGTTGGGCTACCAGCCCAAAATAAATTAATATGTACTGAGATGAGAGAAGTGCTAAGCAAAACCCAACTGGTTAGAACTTTTTGTGGTTCCACCCTGACATAATGACTTGCACAATGGCTCTGACATGAGCTCAGGAGCCTGTTACAACACCTTCCTTTCCTCTCCACCACAACTGAGCAAGAATGAACCAAGCATGTGGACAAGGTTCTCTGCTTACATGTTGTGTTTATGAAACACTTTCTGGTGTGCCTTGTCCCAGCTTTAATTATGAAGTGTTGAAATCCTTCAGTTTCTTCTTTTGTAAGATATTGATTCCTATTTTTGTTACCTGGCTGAGAATGCAGTTCTCTCCTGAATACTCCCAGGAAACAAATACGCAAAACTACTGGAACTTTTTCCATCACCAGTCACTTCCTTAGGAAGACCCTGAAATAAAAGAAAGAAAATGCAGTCATTCAGAAATGCTCTTTTATACCTGAAACAGTTTCCTTTTAGCCTCCTAACTGCTCGTCTCACCTGTGCCTGGTTAAACAGTGCCTGTGGTCTGTACAGACTATCACACTTGCAGTTGCAGAACTGACCCTACAGTCTCAATTTCCCTCAAAAGAACAAATTAAGTGATTTTGGAGACCTGCCTTGTAGATAAAGACCTGGGAGCCTTTTTCAGATTGCTGTTCTTTTGCTTTTACTCAGGTTTTTACTGGATGTTCCTGTTCAAAATCACTCCAGAAGGCATTTTATGAAGGGTGCAAATATGATATGATAAGCAAGAACTCTGTTATTTTGAAGTTGTGTACTTTCATGTAGCCATTTTGCAGGTATAATTTTACTCTGGTTTGTGTCAGGAATTGGAATTAGATACGAATTTCATTGCTACAAATGGTGCCTTGACAAAAATCTTTAGTACAAATGGAATAGAAATTTCCAATTATTCCCATAGGTTTAAAGGAGGAGAATCTAAATCAGCAATGCAGAAAGCATTGTCTAGTTGTGATTCCTGTGACCTCATTTGGGTGATATCAAGCATCCTATGAGTTCTGGGACTTGTGCAGCTTCCCTCTAGTGTGTCAATGTCAACAATACCTTTTATTTTCCCTGAAAGGTAATATCTGTGCATATAATTTAACTAAGGTTCAACTTGAATATCAGTCAAGGCTTTATTAACTTTTCTTTCTTTGTCTTTCCTTTTATAGCAGCTCACTTTTCACCTGAAATGAACATATTGGGCTTTACTGGCTCCTATGCTTAAGATCATCCTAATTTAATCAGACCATAGTATCATATAATAGTTAGGGTTGGAAAGGACCTTAAGATAATCTAGTTACAACCCCCCTGCCATGGGCAGGGACACCTCACACTAAACCATATCACCCAAGGCTATGTCCAACCCGGCTTTGAACACCACCAGCGATGGAGCATTCACAACTTCCCTGGGAAACTCATTCCAGTGCCTCACCACCCTTACAGTAAAGAATTTCTTAATCATATCCAATCTAAACTTCCCCTGTTGAAGTTTGAACCTGTTACTCCTTGTCCTATCATTACAGTCCTTAATGAAGAGTCCCTCCCCAGCTTCCCTATAGGCCCCTTTCAGATATTGGAAGGCTGTTATGAGGTCTCCATGCAGCCTTCTCTTCTCCAGGCTAAACAGCCCCAACTTTCTCAGCCTGTCCTCATATGGGAGGAGCTCCAGTCCCATGATCATCCTTGTGAACCTCCTCTGGACTTGTTCCAACAGTTCCATGTCCTTTTTGTGTTGAGGACACCAGAACTGCCCACAGTACTCCAAGTGAGTTCTCACAAGAGCAGAGCAGAGGGGCAGGATCTCCTCCCTCGACCTGCTGGTCACACTCCTTTTAATGCAGCCCAGGATACTGTTGGCTTTCTGGGCTGCAAGCTCACACTGCAGCCGGCTCACGTTCATTTTTTCATCAACCAACACCTCCAAGTCCTTCTCCACATGGCTGCTCTGAATCTCTTCTCTGCCCAACCTGTGGCTGTGCCTGGGATTGCCCCGACTCAGGCACAGGACCTTGCACTTGTCATGGTTAGACTTCATAAGGTTGACGTCAGCCCACCTCACAAGCATGTCAAGGTCCCTCTGGATGGCATTCCTTCCCTCCAGGGTATCAACCGAACCACACACCTTGGTGTCATCAGCAAACTTACTGAGGGCACACTCGATCCCACTGTCCATGTTACCAACAAAGATGTTGAACAAGATCAGTCCCAACACCGGTCCCTGAGGGACACCACTCGTTACTGGTCTCCAGCTGGACATTGAGCCATTGACCACAACTCTTTGTGTGTGGCCACCCAGCCAGATCTTTATCCACCGAGTGGTCCACCTATCAAATTGATGTCTCTTCAATTTAGAGACAAGGATGTCATGTGCAACAGTGTAAAACACTGCACAAGTCCAGGTAGATGACATCAACTGCTCTACCCCTGTCCATCAGTTCCATAGCCCCATCATAGAAGGCCAC
>JAOEHX010070168.1:11744-26080 GCA_025448015.1 Bolborhynchus lineola | reverse complement strand
CCCCCCCCCCCCCCCCCCCCCCCCCCCCCCCCCCCCCCCCCCCCCCCCCCCCCCCCCCCCCCCCCCCCCCCCCCCCGAAAAGGCAACTGAATAATTTTTTTTGTAGTTTCTGGAAAGGAAACAGGGAAAGCTTTTACAAGCTACATCCATTAATATCAGCAACACTTTCTGTTTTCCTTTTCTCTGTAGTGTGATGGTTTTGTCAGTTAAACCTTGCGTGTGATAAAGAAGAGTCAGCTTTTGTTTTGCACATTATAAATCAATGATTTTTTGTTTAAGCAGAGTGTGTAAACAGAGATAATGTGTTCTGCTGATAATTGCAAAAATTATGAGCTGTACACTAAGAACTCAAGACCACAGAGGTGGAGTGGATTTGCAGTATATATGCATCCATGTATGTGTATCTCAGTAGATACTAACATACATTTTGGTGTAAGTTTATCAAACTACAAAGATAAGAAAGAAGCATACGCTATCAGGGATAAAGCACCACATTTAAAAGTGTTGAAAAACTGTTTAAATAAAAGTGAACTGTGACATTTAGATCTTAAAAGGTAATGCCAAATACATAATTGGACTGAATTAGGGATTTGTGAGCATTAGTAAAAATCTATAGTAATACCATCAAGAGGGGTTGTATTAATACGGTCTTGTATTGATATAGTACCTGGGTGTTTTAGAGCTGCTACTCAAGGGAAGTCAGATGTGCATTATTTCCCTCCCTTCCACCTCCACAGTGGAGAATGTGAGGAATCACAGGACTGGCATAATAACCGTGTTACAGTCTAAGCAGTGCTTAAAGTGCTACAGACGGCACTGAGTTGGCTGGGACATTAAAGAATGCTAGATAGTAGGAGGATGCACGAGTCAGCCTCCAGCCCTAGATGACAAAGTGTGGTTTAGGAGATCCATGCAACCATGCTTTCTGTTACTACATACCTTACAGTCAGTACACAGCATAGGGATAAAATTATTGGTATGGAACAGGAAGTAGACTGGAGCCTGAAAGTGTTTGGAATGTAATGTCCCAAGGTCCTTTGAACTGTCTTGCAGCCTCTGTGGACCATCTACATAGATATGGTCACTGCAGTCTTGAATTAGATATAGAGCAGTTGTAATATCTCTAGCTATTCTACTGGAACTGTTCCCACAGTACTGTGCCATTTGAATGCCTGTAATTTAAGAAGAATATTGAGAGGTAAAGAGCCAGAAGAAGAGCTGAAAACATACCTTATCATGAAAGACAGCAAGAGCATCATACATATTGGTATTTGCAATAGAAAGAGAAAGAAGGCTGTGCAGTTACTGCTTGAATATTTATACAGATTTTTTTTTTTTTTTTTTTAACAGGCTCCTCAAAGTAGCAAAGATGTGTTAAGATTTCAGAGAGGGATCTGCATTAGAAAGTCTAAGGGTAACTTCTAACTTTGCAATATACAAGTTTCTTAATGTGTTATGTGTGAAGCCTGTTCTTTTTATAGAGCAAGTGATGATAGTAGAAATGGTAGCAATTTAGTCAGATGTGAAGTAGTCTTCTTTAAATAATGTCATACTTTTTTTTTTCCCCTTTGTAGTTGCTCTCTACAGGGGATGTTGCTGTGTCTCATCTGCCTTGGTATCATGTCATTGTAGGAAAGAATGAGTAACCACTCTGACACGTAACAGCACAATTTGTGGTTTATGTTTGCTCATTTAAGTAAAAAAAAAAACCACAACAAACAAACAACCAAAACCAGAAAACCGTCCTCTTCTTCCTGCCCAAACCTAATTCAAGCGGCAAAAAATCACTTTGATTTAGTACTTTTATTAGTGAAGCTGGTTTTAATGAAATTGGAGGTTTTTAAACAGATTGGGCTGACCTTAAAAAGCCCAGAATAGCAAATACATTCGTCTGACATAAATAACAAATGTGAAATGGAAATCCTGAGAGAAAGCTAAAACATTGTTTCATCAGATGTTTACTGCTGTCACATGTTCACCAGTTTATTCTCTTTTTGTCAGACCAATGTATAGCACTTAGAAGTCTTGTTTCTTCTTGTTCTGAATTTTGCCACTTAGTTTAAATAAGATGGTAGAATCAACGAATCACAGAATGGTGGTCTGAGATTCTTCTTCATTTCTTGATCTGAAAATAAAGCAAGTCCAGGGCATGGAACTGTTGGAACAAGTCCAGAGGAGGGCCATGAGGATGGTCGTGGACTGGAGCATCTCCTGTGTAAAGATAGGCTGAGAAGTTGGGGCTGTTCAGCCTGGAGAAGAGAAGGCTGTGTGGAGATCTCATAGCAGCCTTCCAGTATCTGAAGGGGGCTTACAGGGATGCTGGGGATGGACTCCTCATTAGGGACTGTAGTGATAGGACAAGGGGTAATGAGTTCAAACTTAAACAGGGGAAGTTTAGATTGGATATGAGGAAGAAATTCTTTAAGGGTGTTGAGGCCCTGGAATGGATTGCCCAGGGAAGCCGTGAATGCTCCATTGCTGGCAGTGTTCTATGCCAGGTTGGACATAGCTTTGGATGATACGGTTTAGTGGGTGGTGTCCCTGCCCATGGCAGAGGGGTTGGAAGTAGATGATCTTAAGGTCGTTTCCAACCCTAACTATTCTATGACTCTATAATTCTATGATTCTGAGATCATGCTTCTGTCAGTAGGCAGTCCCAATTAATATCTGCTTTGACTTTGCAATCTCATTTTTAAACTTAAGTTAAATTTCTATGTATAATATAGGGTAAAATCACATCAGCATTCATAAAAACTTTAGGTGAGAGTTTTTCAATCATTGCTTTATGTGGGGGAAGAAACAAAGAATACTCTGTGTTAATAACAATTTCATAAATATTGACAGGAAAAGACTTGTAAGGAAACTTGTTTTTTTGAATAAGTAGTTCATGGGTAGTGTACATAAAGCACTGAAAAAATGAATTTTCATGCGGAAGAACTTGTAAAAATTTTATCACGGTCACTTTGAATGTAAAGCTGAATTTTATAGTTGCATTGTATATTCTAAGTTGTCATAGAACAGAGGAAACAGATCCTGCAACATCTGCCTTAGGGTAATGACGTAAGTGGACACAAATCCAAAGAAGCTTTCTTGAGGGAGGGAGGAAGTAACCTTTCTAGGAGAAAAAAGAAATCCCTTTTATTTAACCCTTAAGAAAAAAGACATGAAGTTATTAGAGCTGCCAGGCAGTGCTGGAATCTTTGGAGGAAGATGAATAGAGTATACTCTGGGATTTTTAGAGAAGTAAGAGCATTTGATCAGATACATTATATGAATGTATAAGAAAGTGTGAAAGAGGCTTTTGGTTGGTGTGGTCTGGATTTTGTGTTGCTTTTTGGTTATTGATTTGGTTTGTGGGTTTTGTTTTTTTTCTCCTGAGGAAAATTGCATCATTTCAATATTTTATGTTATGTCGTTGCTGTGAAGGTGATGTGTTTTCCAGAGTGTTAAAAATGCTGTTCATGAGAATGTACTTTAAAATTACCTTAAGTAATTTAAAATTAAAATAGTAACTTAAAATAGTAACTTAAAATTACCTTAAGTAATTTTAGCATTGACATATGAATATGAGAATGCCTTCCTTGTAGATAAGAGATTTTTCTTTTTTCTTTTTTTTTTTTTTTTTTTACTACGTGAAATGGATGGTTTAGAAAAAGTAAACAAACAAATGAGATTTTGGAGAAAAATGAGCAAGTACAGAAAAAATGAAAAGCTTAAATGGTCACACTATGCATTATTTTAGCTGCAGTAATGCATCAGTCACTTTGCAAAAATGTTTCTTCTGTACTTACTATTCAGAAGGAAAAAATGCATGTTCTTTTGAAATTGGTGTTGAGCTGATATTTTCTACCTCCCTGAAGAGTTGAATATAAAGTTTTGAAGAATGCAAATAATCTTTTTAAGTATTCAAAGAAATAAAAGTTTTAGGTTGCTTGCTGACTCAGATTCAAGTGAGTGGTGCCGCAGACATGTTTGATGATGATAATAAAGGGGGAAAATGGAAATCCTTTCAGATTTTGAAATATATATTCTGATGCTTATAAATGGACTACCTTATTTTCTGTCTTCATTGTCAAGCAGACACTGTAATTAATCCACTGTGAGGGAAGAAAGAGCTAGGAGCATGGGCTGCAAGAGTGCAACTTATACGTGCAAAGCAGTGAGAAAGATTGCATGGGAATCACTCTGTCAGCAGGGTTCTGAATGTGATGAGTGGAATATCAATCTACCTTTATAATAGAGAAAGAAAATTTTTGTAGCAGCCAGTGTTTTGAACCAATAGGAAAATCAGCTATTTTCTAGTGAAAAATTTTCTGTATTTGCAATCAAAATAGAATAGTAAAGTTTGTGGGAGTGGACATTCTGATAGTAGTGATTACCAAAATATTGTCGCTTTTTCTCTTCTTTGGACTTTAGAAGTGATTCATGGATATTTGACTGATTTCATTTATTTTCATCTATTTTTATTTTTTTTTTATGTTTCAGTTTTTCTTCTTCACTGAGTTTATTTTTATGACTCATATGCATTAAGATGCTTTCTCATGAGAACCGTGTCTGTAATCAGACTATCAAATACAGGTAACAGAAGTATCATAGTATGAAAAACAGCCTTTGAAATAAGAACTTTGACTTCTTTGTCAATAATGGATATGTAAGCATTAAAAAATTAAAACAATACACAACCCTGCAGTTTTGCTAATACAAAACATGCTGGTACATAGAACCGACATTTAAATGACATCTGATGAATGCACTAATAAGGGTCTTTTAGATTCCTGCTGAACAAACTGTTAAGAACATAAGACTTGACACAATCTTCTGATTATTATATCTAGTTCTTAACATTATTTTCATTGAAGAGAACATCTTTCTGTCTTCAGGAAAAATAAAAGTCTACTGCTTTATTAAATAATATGCAGAAGAAAAAGGAAATTATTTGCACTTCTGTGTTAATCTGTATCAGAAACCATGTTGAAGAATCTCTGCTTTCTTTTGGAACGCAAATTGATGTCTTTGTTAAGTTTTTTTTTCCAATAACACTAATCACTAGTGAACACATTTATATTTAAAGAGGTGAACTGCAAGGCTGACACAAAATCTATGTAATGTCCTGTCTTGGCCAAATAGAAAATGATAGGTTTGAGAGCTGTTTAATAATTCTTTCGGCTTTGTAAAATTAAAACATTTTTCAGAAAAGGTGATTACTCCAAGTGAAATGGTTGCAAAATTGCATTTACAGCAAGGTTAAACACTTAGATTAACATAGAAAGCACTCATTAAATACATTTGCATATATTGGTAACTCATGAAAAGGTGAAGTTCATAAGTTAAAATTCTCTATTAAAAATCTTTCTGAAATAGTACATTATTGCTTTAACAAAGTGGGATGTCTGTGTGTATGCATCTCAGTTTTATTTTTTAATTTTGTATGTACAGAATAATTTGAAGCCTCATTTCCGAAATCGCTGGAAATTGTGAGCATCCCGTGTAGTCACCGGAGCTATTTAAACTTGCTTAACTTGATTTCTGTCAGTTTCTGCAGTGCTTGTGGAAGCTTTAATCATTGGTTGTTATCATTGAGAGATCATGGAATTTTTAAGGTTTTACAGATTAAAAATAAATAGCCATTTTCTAAAAACAGCACTTAAATAACTGTGAAAGTTAGGAGATGCTGGGTTTCTCACTGCCTGTTTGGGTGAGTAAAAATGCATATATTCGCTGAAAGGAAAGTTGTCAGGTTAATATTTTTATGAAGTGGAAAAAGTCATGTAAACAGTGGGAATTAGGAAAAATAGTAGCTGAGTTGATAAGCTTTAAAATTAAGAAGTCAATATTGCCAGGGTAATATTTCACCATCTACATTATGTGAAAATAATAACTAGCAAAGAAAGCATCTTTATCATTTAAATGACAGTAAGTATTCATATAAATTTAAAATAATTGAAATACCTTTTTCTGTAACTTCACTTTTCTTTCCCCACATGATTTTCTTCTCTTTACATAGCTACAAAATATATCCTTCAAGATGTTGTATTGGAGAGGAAAAAAAATACCAGCCTTTGAGTGACATTTTGCTTTGCATACTGAGTATACACAGTTTTGATCATAGTGAACTTCTTTCATGTACAAGGGTCTTTTCATGTTTTGTACAGTTTCTGAAAACAGTAATCCTTGAAAACTTCTAATAGCAGTTGTTCCTACTATTACATAGCCTCAGCTTTGCTGTATCATTTTATAATGTATTTTGTCAGAAATTATTTGCTATGATAGCTTATGTCTATTACAGCCAGCAGATTTTTATCATTATTGCTAAACTGGGTGTCAACCCAGATCATTGTATTAGTTTGTTCTGTGCAGAGCTAACAATTCAGGAGAAGTAACTGTTAAATTACATTTTTTATTGTTGAAGAGAAAAAGATTGTGTGGATATTGCACAGTCTGGATTCAAAGCCTATGATTCTTTAGCAGCTTGCATTCTTGCAGTTTCATGTTACTTCTGAGGGCAGTGGGGTTTTTCTAAATTATATTGCTGTAGCCCTTTTGACCACATCTGCCTCTGAGAGCTTGGTGAAGAAACAGTTTTCATCATAAAAAGAGAGGAAACAAGTATGAAGGCCCTGGTTTGTTTATATAATCTATAGAAATTGTTGTTGCATATGGATGGATATGTGCATTGGGTCTTAATATGTTTCTGTGTGTCTGCCCTCCCAACTTTTTCTTCCTTTGTAGTTTTACAGACATTTCTTCAGTCTCTATGGATCCTGGAGAAAAAGTGAGGGATGACTGTGTAGTACATGCTGGCTCAAATTATCAGGTGGTGGTTTTTGTGTTGTGAGGGGGGCAGTTTGGCTTTTAGAAGAAAGAGGGTTTTGACAGTGATGCTGTAATTTACAAAGACACAAACTTGGTAAATTGTTGTTCAAGTCGAAAACAAACAAAAAAACCCAAGCAAACAAAACAAAACAAGCAAAAAAAAAAAGAAATAAAGAACAGCAGTAATTTTCCTGGTATTCTGCATTAAAATGAGCTCTTCTTTCTGGATTGATTGGGGTACAGTGAAGCTAATAAAGAGACTAATGTAATGTAAATTTTGAGTTTCCTCAAAAAAAAAAAAAACAAAAAAAAAACCCTTAAAAAAACAAAAGAAAGGAAAAATCTGAAGCTTAAAAAAGGGCAGCAAACCCCACTATGTGTCTGCATTAATGATTTGGTTCAATTGGGAGTGTGCTACTGTGGGATGGCTGTCAGGGTGTATGAAATTTCCAATGAAAAAACATAAAAGGCGGTGCTCTAGGATCCTACCTAATGCATGCCAGACAAGAGTGAGTTTGAAGTTAACAAACTAAACAAAAGCAGCCCATCACCACTTTCCTCCAAAAGGATGGGCGTTAGCTTCTCAGCACTTGATGTTTCACCCTGTATATGTAATCCTGTGGTACTTGTTTGTTAATGCAAATGCAGTGTTTGTGTTCATTGGCAGAGTTACATGATATTTTGTTACTTAAGGTCTGTGTCTAATGCTGCTGAATTAGTCCAAAAGACCTTTATAATCTTTAGGGGTCATTCTCTTGTTGCTGTAGAAGCATAGCATCCTGAACGGTAGTTGTGATATGTGGAGTCTGATGGAATAGACTAAAACTAATGACCACCCAAAGGCAATAGAAGTTTTCTTACCAAATTCAACAGGACCAAGATTTTATCAACAGTATTTAAAATCCAACCTACACACAATTGATATAAATTAAAAATGTCATAACTTTGCTCAATGAAAATTCACTGCCGTTGTACTGTAGAAGTTCTAAAACATGACATTTGCATTTGGTGATGTCAGCTTTTAAGGCTGTAGGAGGTTAACTTGAATCCAAGGCTATGTTGGGGAGGGGTTATCTTCTTATATCGCTATGTCTATTAAGTAATGATCTTTGCTAAGAAATGATTGTTAGTTAGTGATGTCAGGATTTCTCAGTGTAGCCTCTAGATGGCGCAATGATTCGGAAGTTCGGTACGTTCATGTTACGTCGCATGGATGCCTGCATAGAAAATAACCTCTGGAGAACGAAGATTCTTTACTGTAAAAAAAAAGAATTAAAAAAAAAAAAATAAAAATCGTTTTGTTGCAAGAAAGTACAGGTGTGACAAAATTGTCAACATTAAAAGAACTGAAAATATATGAATAACCTAGAGATCAATGCATAATTGAACTGTATTCTAGAGTTAGTGTTGGTTCTATGCATTGTAGAAGAATTCTTCATATCTCATGTTGGAAGCCAAAAAATATATGCTGAAGAGCCAAATCAGACTTCCCATGATAGGTGAATTGCTCCGCCATCCAAAAATGCCTGCATCATCCAAGGTCTTCTTCCACTGTGTTCTTTACTTTTGGACCTATAGTTATAATCGTCCCTCCCTGGACCGCTTTGTTCAAACAACTTTTACAGTGTATGAGCAGAATACATGCAAACTAAAAGTATAAAATCATAGAGTGATCAGGGTTGGAAAGGACCTTAAGAACATCTAGTTCTGACCCCCCTGCCATGCATTCTTTCGATGCAGCCCAGCATATGGTTGGCTTTCTGGGCCGTGAGCTCACACTGCCAGCTCGTGTTCCAGTTTCTTGTCAACCAGCACCCCTAAGTCCTTCTCCACAGGGCTGCTCTCAGTCCATTCTCCATCCAACATGGCTTCCCGAAGGGCAAATGATTCTTGACAAATTGGTGGCCTGCTACACCATGACTATGGTGTTGGTGGATAAGGCAGGAGTGACTGATGGCATCTTCCTGGACTTAAGCAATACATTTGGCACTGTCCTGTATGACATCCTTGTCTCTAAATTGAAGAAGCATGGGTTTGACAGATGTACCACTCACTGGATTAGGTGGCACTCCAAAGTCCTACTACCTCCTTCCTCCATCCTACATATTGGTCAGGGAAATCCCAAGCACAAATAGAGGCTGGGTGGAGAATAGATGGAGAACAGCCCTGAGGAGAAGGACTTGGGCATGTTGGTTGATGAGGAACTTGACACACAGCAGTGTGTGCTCACAGCCCTGAAAGCCAACTGGGTGCAAGGCTGCATCACGAGAAGTGTGACCAGCATGTCAAGGGAGGTGATTCTTCCACTCTGCTCTGGTCTTGTGAGACCCCACCTGGAGAACTGTGTTCAGCTCTGTGGCCCCCAACATAAGAAGGATGTGGACCTGTTGGAGCAAGTCCAGAGGAGGGCCACAAAGGTGATCAGAGGTCTGGAGTACCTCTTCTGTGAAGACAGGCTGAGAGTTGGGCTTGTCAGCTTGGAGAGGCAAAGGCTTTGGGAAGACGTTATAGAAACTTCCAGTACCTAAAGGGAACCTACAGGAAAGCTGGAGAGGGAGTTTTTCACAAGGACATGTAGTGATAGGATAAGGGGGAATTAGCTTTAAACTGAAAGAGGGGAGATTTAGATTAGATATTAGGAAGAAGTTTACTGTGAGGATGGTGAGACACTGGCACAGGTTGCCCAAAAGCTGTGGCTGCCCCATCCCTGGCAGTGTTCAAGGCCAGGTTGGATGGGGCTTTGAGTGGAAGGTGAGTGCCCACAGCAGGGTTGTTGGAACTAGATAATCTTTAAGGTCCTTTCCAATCCAAACCAGTCTACAATTTGTGTGTTGTTGTGCATTCTTTCTGTTTCTGTCTCGTTAAAATACTCTACTTGCTAATGTCACTCAATGAAAGTGAAGTAAATATTATTCCAGGAAATTTCAGCAGCATTCAGCATTACCTAAAGCTGTTGTTTGTTTTTTCGGTTTTCGGTTTTGTTTTATGGGATTTTTTGCTTCTTTTTTTTCTTTTTTTTACAAGTTAAGACTGTTTTGTTTAGATTTTAGTTTAATATGTAGGCATTTAGAATAAAATAACAGTTTCTTTTACCTGACAAAGTAGGCAGAATGGTGCTGAAAATAATAGAGCTATATGACAATATACCTTAAAGTGTAAACTTATCTTTTTAATAATACATGTAGGTGGAAGGAGGTAGTAAGAACTTGTATCCTCAAGATATCTTGTTTTCCTTCTCCTGTGTAGCTGAGTAAATAACATTTTCTTCCTACATGCACAGAAAGAAATATTCTAAAATAATACTGTGATGCTTAGAGATCATGACAAAAATGATAGATGATACTCAATTTTCTAGCCTAATGTTGGGTGCAGATGCTGGGGAAAAATAATAGCTGAATTAATATAATCTCTTATGCACCTGCTAAGCATTATGATGCTTCATCAAGAAATGCAGACATCTTGCCACTACTATTAATTTAAAGTTGCTACAATTTTTTTTTGGATTCCCATATTAACTTCATTAGCCTTTGCTTTCTTTGGCTTAGATTTATTCAATTATTGTTGGTTTCTTAAGAGAGATTTCTCTTGTATTTGTTAGGAGTTGTGCAAAATAATGAAACAAGGCTAATACTGACATACACAGAGACCATCAGTAATGTCTTGGTTTGTTTTGACATTTGAAAGAGACATTTCAACAATATATTGATAGCTGTCATTTTCTTCCAGGATGCTTTAACATGATAAGGTAACTTTGGAAGTAAATCCATTCAACTCTAATGAAGCCAAATTGGATTTTGCAATATAAGTGGGTTTTTTTTCAGATTACATTAATCTGACAGAGCCTGATTTTGTCCCCCAAAGGCCATAGCAAAACATAATCAGGCAGTCTTTAAATTGGAATAATTCTGGAATCTCCAAAAAATGCAAATGTAGCTGTTGGACAAGAGTTGCAAGAGTTCTTTGGAAAATTGGGGTTTTAGTAACTCAAATTTGTTTCTGTCAGTCTATATTTGAAGACCTGTGTTTGAAGATTCTCAAATCTAGCTATACAATATAATTTTTTCAAGTGAATTGGGCACTCATGCATTTTATAGATGTCATTAAATAAGTCGCATTGCTTAAGAGTTGCTTGCACCTAAATTTTCACTGGTTACTTCAGGTATTCTCTCAGTATTTGCAGGCACAGTCACTGTGTACACAGGAAGGTAAGTTTATGTATGCAAACAGGTACATAGGCTAGAGTAATTGGGCAGATTGGCTAATTATGTTTCTAGGCTTGCAGTTCCATATGCAGTCTAAAAGCATATGCATAATTTGGTGTATGCAAATTCATGCACTCACAAGTGTTGATGGTAAATTAAATCCATATACTTAACTTTACACTTCAGGTGTCAACAGTGTCATGTAAGGTGGAGTTTGTGTATGCACTAATAGATCTTTTTTTTCATTAGGCAGATCCCAGAGCCCTTTTCAGGAAATTAAGACTTTTCAGTGGAAGAGGTTGACTTTTCTGCAGCATCATATGTTTACTGTGGCAAAATACTAACTAATGCAAGAACATTCTTAGTGATTGCAGTGGTGTCATGGTTTAAGCCCAGCTGTTAGAAAATTAAATGGCAGAATTTTAGTGACTGCAAGTTGTAGTGGTATGGGTGGTCTTCCATATAGAATCAAAAGTAATAAATATGAGTAAGATAGAAAGAGAAGTGACTTCTTAATAGTCAAGTAACTGATTTCTTTGTTTACTATTCTTTCCCTAACATTTTAAAATGTAAAAATACACTGTTTTATCTGCATATTTCAAGTAAATTATAACAAATTATATTGTAGTTTAGCAGACTTTATGTATTATTTCATGATGTTCTGCACATACACCAGTGATTATAATTCAACATGATTTATATCATCACAGTAGTTTTCAGTTATTTCCATGTCATAGAATAGTAGGATAGTATGTATGCTCAATGCCTAGCTTTAACATAAATAAATACAACACGTGGTAGCAAAGAAATAGTTAACAGGAACAAATCTGATGTGGTTAAAGAATGGTGAGTGGAAATGTGTACATAAGTAAAAGACATTGTTAATATATTTTATAAAATGTATCTACCGTAACTAGTTTTAAAAATGTTTTTAATTGATTTTCCATATTTGCCTGTCATCTCAGTGACTGACAAACAAGAAATAGTTGTTCAGTAGTTCTAATAATGTAGCATCTAGTTTCCACATCATCGTACTAAAGTTTCTGAGCAGATGTCCATAGGAAGGATTTCCATGACCAGGTATCTCTGGACTGATACAATCAAGGTGTCATTATTTATAATTTATTTCTAATTATACCTTCCAGTCCAACTTCAAAAAAATACAGATGTTACAGTAAAGTTATTACTAGATTTTGATAAGAGTGATTTGCTGGTCTAAGGTGAGTTTTGTAAAATGGGAAACTTAACTCTCTTCACCCTAAATGAGTACCCTGGAACATTCTGCATTTAAAAGGCTAACAAAACAGAGGTTAGTTGAGAAGAAGCTAATCTATCTGACTGGATAAAATATTTTCCGTTTTCTTCATACCTCTCCACTGGCTGTCACAGGCCTGTGATTTCGAATGTACTGAATTTGTTTGGGTGTCCACCTTCCTTGTGGTCCTTCCTGAGACACATGATTCTCTTCCATCTTTTTTATTTTTTTTTTTCTTGTGTCTTTTCTTGTTGAGGGCATGTACAAGGGTGCAGATACACTTTTGGTGACCTGTAGTCGCCACTGGTCCTTTCTTTGATGTGTTTTAGGCATCTACACCCAACAGTCTCTGTGTGTCTCACAGTTTCTGTTTTTTGCTGATACTAGTGGTGTTCTCCCTGTTGATTATCTGGAACTTTTGCAATTGATTTATGCAGTGGTTTAGAGTTAACTGTGTCTCAGATAAACAGAAATTGCATCAGATTGATAGCTGGGACTCTGGTCCTGCCAGTAACCTCAGGCTACTGGGGCACTTCTGGAAAACTGGGAGCTGATGGGGGAGGCAGTGATCATGTTTGCACTGACTTGTTAGTCAGCAGAGACTAGATTTGGTTGAACAGATTAGCATGTCACCCAGATGGAGGCGGTCAGGGAGGGGTGGTGCTGGAAACAAGCCACTCTGTGCGCTGCAATGCAGCACAGAACATCCTTCCAGTATTTACTTGCAATAACTCACATGCACCCTGCCCAGAAGCAGCCTCTGTTGGCAGACAGACCAGCACAGCCACACTCAGCTACAGAACTGATCACATCCTCTGGGAGCAGCAAGTGCAAGAACACACTTCAGCTTGATTAGATTTGATCCAGTCTGCTTCCTCTTTTCATTACCAAGAAGATAAAAAGACGGGAGCACAGGAAGGCACTAACTTCTAAAAGTAATGAAACCAAAAGCATAGAGAATCAGTGCACTATAAAGCTGCTCCCAAACCTGTGCTTTTTAGCCATAGGTTCCACATCAACACCAAATAAGGTCTGCCCCATAAATTTGCTGATACAGGACAATTGCAACAATGCTGTGATTGAACTGAATTCAGCAAATATGGAATAAACTACTTATTCTGGAGCAAGTTAAAACTACCTGTGATTATAACCAAGCACTGAAAATGACAGCTCAGAACTGAGAGAGCCAACACTAAACAGCTTTTTCTAAATAGCGACAGAATTCAAATACTAGCCTGCGTAACAGCATGAACAACTTTGTCTCCACCGTGACAGAATTTGCTGCATATGAGGGACTGCACTCTGACTTATAATGCTGCTGTGCAGGATGGAAACCACTGCCACAGTAACGAGTAGGGCAAAGGCAAATTTTCATGTCTGGATGGAGAAGCAGCAACAACTGGCATGTAAGGGAAAGAAAACACATCAGACATTAAATTATCTTCTATGAAACCAGTCCAACCTTGGGCTAAAAGCCAGGACTGAAAAGGCTCTTCTGTAAAAGAACTTTGATGACTTATCAATAGAAGTTGCAGCATTAGACTAATATTCCATTAAATCCCCAACATTTAAAACCACAAGTAATTACTATATATTGTACAAGTTGACTAGATTTAAGCCAGAAAGAAAGTAAGAAAGATGTTGACAGGTTTCTTCAGTCAGTTCAGACTGGTGAAAAATGATGACTTATTATGTAAAACCCCCTAAAAACTCCTGAAGAGGACTACAGTGTTACCCAGTGAAGAATGCTATAGATATTTTACTCTAAATATGGCCAAGATGAAAAATTTGCTGTATTAGCTACAGAAAGACAATAAGCTCAAACAGAATCACAGAATGATTTGGGCTGGAAGGGACCTTTAAAGTTCATCTAGTCCAACCCTTTGCAATTAGGAGGAACATTATCAGCTAGATCAGGTTGCCCAGAACTACATCCAGCCTGACCTTGAGTGTTTCCAGAGATGGCGCGCCCACCAGCTCTCTGGGCAACCTGGAACAGTGTCTTGCCACCTTCATTGTAAGCAGTTTCCTCCTCATGTCCAGCCTGAATCACCCTCTTTTTAGTT
>JAOEHX010070168.1:0-11644 GCA_025448015.1 Bolborhynchus lineola | reverse complement strand
AAACTCTCAATCAAGTGAGAGGAGCAGCAATAGTCAGGTTATTACTATATATTATACATGTACAGAGATACAGTTCAACTTTGCTTTTCTTTGCTATAATAGAAATAAAATGGTTTGTTCTAGGTGTTTAAATGATACAACTCAGCAGGGAGGATTGTTGTTTATTATTAATTAGGGTGATATATTTAAATTTTTCCCTTTTTTTATACTTTCTGGTGGACATAAACCCCACTCATTATGTTACATTTACTTGAAACTATTACTGTTTTTCAAGAAGTAACTGATAATTTCTGTGTACAACATTTTGGGTTCCTGTTTACACTGTAAAAGCTCTGTGCAGTTCAAAATTTTGCCACACAACAAAATCTGAATGTAAACTTCTAACTGACGTGATTTCTTTCTTTCTTCTTAAAGACCATATTTAGAGCCGAAATTATGAACAGCACAGAAACATTAGCATAGCTTGGAAATGTTTTTGGTTTTGATCATCACCAGTTTACTGTTAAGTGTGTGCTTTTAGCCTTGCACTCTGAACACCATAAAAACAGAGGATGAGGAGTTTATTTTCTCTTCATTTCACTTCTTTTTTATTACTCCAGTCAAGTTCTTCTGAAACAGTGATTCATGACTAATTAGCAAAATAGTTCTTGAGTGTCTGTAGGTGAGCCAAGCTTAAAAGAGTTCTGCTCCATTAAAAAGGATTTTATTTGAGGTTTTTTTAAATTTGAACATTTACTACTTGAATGTGTCCTGGAAAGTCATTGCTGTATTCTAAGCATAATCATTTTTAGGTACCTCATTAAGATCCTAAGCAGAAAACACAGTATAAAAATAATGCATTATCATTCTATTTTCTTATTTGTATGGAAGCCATTAATAGATAAAGCATATTGTGGGTCAATCTATGAATCAGTGAACTCTAGTAATACAATTATTTCAGGATACAGTGGCTTCTAAATGCTTTCATATTTGAAAAAAGCAGTTGAAAAATTAGTAAAAATTAATTCAAAGCTAAAAACAGAAAACATGTTTGAGCCTGTTGATATCCCACAAATTACTGAAGGCTCGGAGGGTATTCTGAGGAAGCATCAGTAACTTATTTTAGACCTTTAATAGCTTTTTGTTTGCTTGTTAAAATGATCCATCTAGCTATATCCGTCTGTTTGTATAAGCATATACACATATACATTTAAGCAGATCAGTTCTGTGCTCCAGTGCACCTTCTTTTTTTTCCTTTGAACTTTGCATTGGTTGCTAGAGTTCGAATTTTACAAAATGTAAGCTGTGAAAAGCTGTGGTCAAAGTGGGGCAAACAGTACTCTGAAGGACAAGCTACTTGTTTCTGTACTGAAACTACTTGAACTACTGTACATGAATTACTATGGCAGCCCTTTACTTAGAAGAAAACTTTATGGTTGAAATTATGTCTGGCTTACTTTTTATAAAGGCTCATTAAAATACCCTGAATATGTTATTTTTTTTTTGTTACTACTTACCAGAATTACATACTTTTTGTTTACTTACAGTATGAAAGAGGCTGGTTTAGGCCATAAACAGTGGAGGGGTGGTCCTATTTCATCAAACTGCAAGCAGTGTCCAGTAGTTTATACCAATCCTGTTTGTGGATCAGATGGTCACACATACTCTTCTCAGGTAAGAATTAAATAAAGAACTTAATTATTCTTTCATTCTTCCACTCAATTCCAGCTCTTGGAAAATAAAATACTTTATTGTAATACAAATCAACACTTATTTGTTTTTACTAAAATATATATTGCAGACTGAAACTGATGGCAATTCTTGTATATTGTAAGGCAAAAAAGCAAAACAGTAGCAAATTCTAAGCAGCATGAAACAGTAAGTCAGCACAGTACGAGAGTGCTCTGCAGTATGACGCAGCTTAAGGTTGATTCTGTCTGTAGCAGACAACCAAGGTAGGGTTTTGAGCAAGGAAAAAATTGTTGTGTTTCCCCAGTTGGGGTAGGATAAATATGTGAAGTCAGATTTTCCAGTTAACAATTATGGGGATGCTTCACATTCCAAGCACGTAGCCATAAATGTAGCAGCCACATAAAAATACTGTAATAGTGTAAATAATCATTCATTGCATATCATTCCTTCTTGCAGCATGCCTTCTATGTATTTGAAGACCATAATCAAATCTTCCTTCTGCATTCATGGACTTGCTTGTCTTTTCTGTCGTACTTATTTGGAGACAGAATAGTAAATAAAAAAAATGCTAGTCAGTTTACTCAGTCTGTTTTGGAGAAAAAATTTTGCCTGTTCATGCTGAAGTCCAGAATCCCTGTGACTGCGTTAGTACAGTGCTCAGGTGAAACCTGTGAGGTGGAGGCACTTCGTAATGCTGAAAATAAACCAATTTGTTTAGCATCCTCTCTTTAAACTTTCAGTACTCTTGAGTTACCCATTTTTGTCAAAAATGGCATGCAGTAGTGCATGGGAAACTACTGTGTTCTGTTATACTGACACCATGTCCTTCCCTAGCAAAGTGTTTCTAACATAATATCCAGTTGCTTCAAGAGAAATGTAGTAATAATAATAATAATGGTTATTGTTCTAGATTAAATTGATGGAGAATCTTGATTTATTACTTATAAATAAAAAATTTCTATATAACATTTTAAGCAAAATATTTTTGATGCTTTCCAGGACTTAAAGATTTTAGAGTTAGTATTTGCTGTACTGAATTTTCTTCTTCCCTACAATCACAAACTATGTCTGAATTTGACAAAAAAGTATTGGAGTTTCCAGGAGTGACTGGCTGCTGGATTGAACCCTAAGTATCTGCTCCAAGGATGTTTTCTTCTTGATAAAATAAAAACATTGAAAATAATGAGCGCTTCCTCAATAGTTTTTATGCTTTTATCCTAAATCTTACATTGGAAAATGTTTTTCATACAAACTGAGTATATTTTTATTTATAGCGAACCACTCAAGAATCTTAGTTTTCCTTTAAAAAATTAAACAAATATTCTAAGCCTTACACCAGGATACCTGAGGCCCTGAACTTTGGACTTTTTTGACCTAGCAGGAAAACATGTTTTTTCCACTAATAATATGACTTAAAGTTTTAATTTAGGAATTTGAAAGTACTCTTTTTTTCATTCACAGTAATCTCCTATGTCTTAAGAGCTTGAAATGTGCTTACATCTTACTAGACATTAGGTGATACTATTATTTAGCATTTCTTTTGTTGTTCCATGTGAAGGCAATATTCTACCTAATGTAATATAAACATCTTTGCCAGTTTTAACCTCATTGGTAATTTCCTGTTTTCTCATATGGGAATAATGTATTCTAAATTGTCCTGTATGCAGAAGTGACCCTTGTGGCTTCTTATGGTCTGGCTTGAAGTATTTCTGCAGAAGTCTATGAATAATGCTAAAAAATTAGTGACTGCAGAAGATCAGTACTAACCTATAGATATTTACTTTCACTGATATTATGACTTCATATTCTATGGTGCAGTTGCATTAAAATGTCCTTGCAAGGTTATTTCAGGAGCAGTCATTTTAAAAATTGACATAAAGGTGAATATTTGTGTTCCTTTACTCCAGGCAAAGTTTAGTTTCATTGTGTCATCAAGCTCCAGTAGGAGTTTATATAGCACTTTTCTGTATTTAGAATGCATTTGTCAATGACTGTGACAAATTGCAGAATACATTTTCTGAAAACAAGTCAGTAAATAGTATTGTAGAACACAGCCAGGCAGCTGGCAGTTGTTGGATGGACACTACTTTGGGAGTATGCCCTTCCTTTTCTGGCCAAGCGCATACAAATGTTAGTATGAAATTATGTAACTGTAGGTATTTTGCACACATTTTTTGCTTCGGACAGAAAAAATGATTATATAATAGACAGTGTAAAAGATAAGGTTAACTTCTAAGTTAAACTCGTCCAGAGTTAGGTAGGCGTGTTTTATTTCCCATTCATTTCAGGCCATGCTAGGTTTACTGCATTCTCAGCCTACAGTTAATTACCTGCAGTCAGTGTAAAAGAAAAGTAATAGATATAAGATATTCATTATTAGCGATAAAAGAATGCTGAAATAAAAATATTGCATGCTGAAATGTTGAGTATTCAAAGTGAACATGAATTGTTATGTGAGAAGAAATTCAGTAGAGATCATGCCACTTCCTTACCAGGATGGAGTTAAAATGATTTTTGGTTAACAGCCTGTAAATAATACTTGTGTGTGTTTTACACTTGTTAGTCTAGCTTTACCTTCTGCATTTCTCTAAACTTTAGCACTTGAAAGTTCATTATTCATTTTAACTATAGAAATACTCAAGTATTCCTGTGATATCGGGCTTTGGTACCCCTATATGTTTAGCACACTACCTGTTCTCCAGAAAAACCATGATTGCTGCTGCCAAGACAGCACTTGCAGCCTTTTTCTAGCTTCATCTTTCCTGGGATTAATATGGAAATAAAAAGGACATGGAGTGCAGCTCAGATGGGGTGTTTTGTGGCAGCAATGCACCTCCTGCTGTTCTTTTTCCCGGGGATGCAACTCACTGCTCTCCAGCATGCATACAGTAAAGCTGGAGTAATTGTGAAGGAGATGATGCTGCTGAAGCTTGGATGCATCTGTTGGAAAAATTCTCCCATACTGTATATTATATTACCTTCTGAAAAATGGCCACAAGGTAAAAAAATAGTCAAACATCAAATGAATTGTCTTCTGGGTGGTTTTTGCATATTTTAATTAACAGTTCTGATGTTTGTTAATAGGCTGAAATTTTCTCTCTTAGATTGAATGTGGTTAAAAGTAGTCCCACTGTAGCAAAATCTAACTGTAAATTAGATCAATGAGCAATATTTCGGGTATTTTGAAAGGAAAACACCACAGAAACAAGTTAGTCTTTACAATGTGGCCATTGCCCCATGCTTTTATTCCAGAGTCATCTTGGTGGTAAGTCCTATATCAGTTTTTTATTAGCAACAATTTACTCACATTGGTTTCATGTTAGCAGTGAATTTATTTTTCCTTCTGCCTATGAAAACTTCATGTGATTGATGGCATCCCTATAATTACCAATAAAACAATGTTTTGCAAAAATAATGGATCTAAACTGCCTTCTCAGACTAAGGTGAAAATCATAGAAATGCAGACAGTCAGGAAAGAGTATATTTATTCTTGATAGACTTTAGATACATATGTGAATTTAGGTATTTTTAATATTCAGATACCTTCTTCAGTCTCCCAAGTTATGATTCTGTTCTTATTAGAAGACTGAAAGAGAGCCTGTGAGTTAAATCACACTATGGGAGGGGGGATTTTGATACTGGTTTCTTACTTTATCCTAATATTGTTTATAGTATTACATGAAATTCCTAGATTCTGTTCTCAGGAATTCCATGTTTAACATTTTGCTTTCTAAAATTATGGCTGCCTTTATTCATTTCAAGTGTTTTAAAGACTTTGCCTTAAAAATCTGTATCTCTTAGTAGTGTGTTTGATACGAAACAGATTATTTGGAGGAAGCACTTAAAAATAAGAGTCAACATTTTTAATCTTTGATGTTCTTTTAAACATATTCTTATTATAAATGTTGAATTGGTTTAGATTTCCCGATTTATGAGCTTATTGTGAATTTTCAGGTCACATTCCTGAACTGTTGACAGTTTCTTTCTACTTTAGAGCAGATTGCTAGAAGGTAGAGGTACTTTTGCAAGTCAAACAAAGTTGCTGGCTGATAAAAAGAAAAACCAAACATGACCAACCTTCCTTCCACATACACACCAAAAAAAAAAAAACCCGAACAAAAACCAAATAAAACTCTCCCCTGAAAAAAACAACCAAACAAACAAAACAACCAACCAAGCAAAAAACCTGAACCAAGCTAAAAACCAAAACAAACCTTTTTTTAACGAGACTGTCATTGTCACAAAATGTATCTTGCTTGTTTGATCCATGGAGTGTACTTTGTCAACACAAATTGATCTTTGCAGAAATACTGGAAACTCCTTGTTTATTGTTTGTATTCTTAAAAAGGTTAATAAAATACCAGGAAATGAGACTGTCTGGTTTGCCAGCTTCTGTCGTCAGTGTGTTTTGCCAGTAATGCCTGAAGTTTTATCTGAAACCTTGAAACAGATAGGTTACAGCGTTCAAAAAGAGAAGCATGAGAGGGGTGACTCACTTTACTTAATCAAGTTTGCCAAATAGGCTGATGCACTACAAATTCCAAATTGTATATAGCTGGTAAAGCTATAGAGATGGTACCTTGAATTACAAATTACTTCATAGAACCTTCAATATTTTGAAATTCTGGGCAACTTAATATATCTTAGACATGAATGACATATTTATAACAGCAAGAATTGAATTTGTTTCCTATTTTTCCTTTCCAGAATACTATTTTTTCTTAATAAAAAATTACGTACTGTATTTGCAATAAAATATGAATAAACCTTAATACTTCGATCAAAATTAAAAAAGGCTGCTTTATAGACTAGAAAATATTTCCTTAAGCCTTAATCTGTGTAATGCCTTTAAGTTGTTTTTTTAAAGCAGTAACCAGTTTTCTCTGGCATATAAATAATCAAAGCTGGAAGGACAAACCAATAAAATAAGCGGACAAATAAGGGAAAGTAAAACAAGTGTCAGGGTTTATTAAATAATTCTTATATCACAGCAGAGTATGTTGATACAAAATAATGAATTCAGAAAAAACTCGGATTCAGAACCTATGCATGGAAATCTAAGTCTGTATATTAAGTGGCAAACAGGACAGCCGGCAAAACAAGAAAAAATCAACTTGCTTGAAGTTGAGAAGACAGCTAAAGATTCAGGTTTCTGAAACTGTTACATTGCACTGGAGACATCTATACTTCTCTGGAGAGCAGTCTTTCTCTGAATAGTAGCTTTAACCAGCAGAAGTTAATCTTTTGAAAACAGTATTCAAAATATCATGACTATAAATACGGATAAAATAATCAGAATAATTTTGGCACAAGAATTCTTTCCTAGAATATATTCCTATCATACACAGGCAGAAATGCACAGAAGCTGGACACAGGCACTTCACTGGCATATTTATGCTTGTGGAGTGTTAGTAAAGAAAATGAAAGTAGCAAACGGCAAACACAAAAACTAGCTCAGATCTCAGCTCAGTGAAAGCATTGAAATATTACATTAATAGTGCTCTGAAAGAAGACCCCAAAGAGTGTGCCAGTGAAGGAGATGTTATGGAAAATTTGTATAAGCACTTACTAGAAAGGAAGAAGTTTAGTGGTGAGGGAGGTGTTCTATTCTCATGCCTCTGGCAGCCTTACCTCACTCCCCAGACATGTTATTCTGTTCTCCTTGCAACATTCCTTCCAGTATTCCAGGGATGAGGGAGAACAATGGTTATCTAAATTGTCCTTGTGCACAAGGCAGCAATCCAGAATATGTGAGGAAATGGAAGAAAATGTAATAACACTTTTCTTGTTTTGTAATAGATATATGAATGGGATGGATGATTATATTCTTTTTCAGAGCACATTTTCTCTCTTTCTGTGACCAGAGTGCCATGGAAGTCAGTAAGTTTATGTCCTTAAAAGAGATAATTTTCCTGAATTTATCCTGTAGGATAAAATATGTACCAAAAAAACCCCAAACAACTAAATACATGTTATCACAGCTCAGGTGGATTAAGTTTGTGGCTATAAAATAATAACAACCAAACCACAGAAAAATATCTGGTATTCAGGTTTTCTAACGGGATGCACATCCACTTTCCTCCCAAAGCAATGTCACTTTAAAATATCCAAAGCCACATATGGAAACACTCTTCCAGAAAATGTATGGGTTGTGTGAATTTCACATCATCTTCGTTTCAGGACTCTGAAGCATTAATATACATTTGCCACCCTCCTTCTTAGGGGAAAAACAAGCAGACAAAAAGGAAAAATTAAAGGAAGAAGAAACCTTGAAGAAATGAAAAGTTGGTATTCAGAAATGTTCAAATGTTTTAGCCAGTTCTCAAACAGAATCCTTAAAGAGTCTTCTGAAAAAACAGAGAACAGTCTTTCAGGAAACTTGCCTTTTTTCTACCTTCAACAGCTTTCTTCAATGATGTGGTTGGATCTACCTCAACTTCATTCATTTCTAGCAAAGAAAAGAACCATCCAACCTGTTTATTTACATGTCCAGTGACTTTTAAGATGTCCGTTTTCTTCTAAATTTACAAGAACATAGTAGACCTTTCTCATACAAGTTAAGACAGTGCTTCTTGCTCTCTTGCTTGGTTTTCTATATTAATCTTGAGATCAAAGTGAAGCCAAGTGTTTCATAACAAACAGATGTTCTCTTGGATGGGATCTTGAGTAAATAAGGAAAAGAGTATGAAAGTAAAATAACTTAAGTCCCAAAGGAACAGATTTGGACATTGATGGGAACTGAGAGGGAGACAGAGACCTGAAAAAAATGACTGAGTATCAGAGGTAGGTCCTCTGCATGACAGCAGAGTTCCAGGAAAAAAAGGAACATCGTAGGTCACCATGGACTTACTAGAAGAGAACTGTAAAGAGTTTTGTAGCAAAATTTACCAATCTAGCTCTTCCTTCAGAACATGATATGTGAAGACTTTGGCTTTGTGTTGTTGTGTTTTTAATCCATATGTGTCTGACACAGAAGAAGGAAATTTTGTGTACATTTTACAAATCAAGTACTAGCAGCAAAACTAGAAAGATTTAGGCACAGTTCTGTATGTCTCTACAGCAGATAAATCTCTTTAATTTCAAGAAGAGATATATGTAATCTAGGGGGAAAGCTAGCCATGCTTGGAATATTAACTCCCACTTGTGCAACAGTATGTTTCTTCCCTGGCAGGACAAACTATTATGAATGTGGAATTTCATAAAAAAATTCCTTCAGTGATAGCACATGCAACCTTCTGTTTTGGACTGTTTAATAAATACAGTCTGGTACTTTGAGTTCAAATGAATTTTAGCATACGTTTTTAGGTGGGTGAAAAAAAAGAGTAGACAGCTCTTAAGAGACAATGTGATGCTAAGGAAACTGAGTGCCTGGGAGTGTCTAACTTCTGATCAAAACAGTGATTCTGTAATTTACTGATGAAGCTTTCACCTAAATGTAAGTAACTATACAGAATTTTTTATTACCCTTTACCCTCTCCAGTCCTCCCAGTTGATATAGTATGTTTTAAAGGTCTTATGAACTTGACAGGGCAGGATAATCTGGCATGGACTAGCTAGGTCCATTTGCATTACTTTTATTACTTTAATTATTTTTACTGTAATTGAAAACTAATGAGCATGCCCTTTAGATGCTATTTTAGCTCATGTATAACTTTATAAATATTTCAGTTTAGATGTAATTAGATAAATTGGACTTGTTTAATTTGTAATGCAATCAACCAGCATGGTTTAGGAAGCTATATCACATTAAAAATGTGGTGATAATGCATGCTAATGAGCAATAAACAGATTCTTTTAACAAAAAATTCCATGCTTTTACAAGCTATTTGTGTCTTTTTTAAGGCTTTATAGCTTTACCATTACTTTTACTTTACCATTGCCGTTACTCAGAAATTTGCATGTCAGCTGAAAGCTGATTTTGAGCCAAAGTAGTCATCAGTTTTAAAGGTGATGGTTTAGGAGAATTAAATGGACTTGCTCACATTTTAGACTTTTCTGTGAATGTTAATTTTTCAAGTTTGAGATGTGACACTGAAAAATAGAAAGTTAGTTTTCTCTGAACACTATTTCTTTTTCTATTTCTGAGGAAATTTCCTCCAAATTACAAAAGTGTAACACAAGTAATGAAGTATACCCAGGATCTTATGTACGTACAGTGATGAAAAAGTTTGAAACAGGGAGTCTGATGAAGTGCTGAAAATTTGGACTGAATGAGCAAGAGCTCTGTATAAAGAGCCAGAATTTATAGATTTTAGTATATGTGTGTATATGTCAGAAAGAGATTTTATTGTTAAGCATGCTTACAAGAAACTGTGTGATTTCAAATTGCATCAGTGTTCATAATATTGGAATAAGCCAAGATCCGAAGGAATAATATAAGTAGGAATAATATGGTTATTTTTTTCTTAATCAGTTTTTTAAAAACACTAAATATTTTTTATAATTTTTTGTATTTGAAATATCTTGTTTTTTACAGAATTTATTGTCTTCAAGGAATATTGAAATATTAATTTGGATATGAGGTAATATATTACTTTTTTCTACACAAAAAATGACTAGAAGCATTATTAATATTTTTTTAACTTACTGGTAATCATGTTTCAAGTAGGCATATTATAGGGTTTTGTCATTTAGCATGAATTAAGCTTTACATTCTCATTTAATGGTATAAAATGCTAGTTCACCTGTTTTAAAAATATATACAAAAAGATGGTGAGATATGTATTTCCAAACTGAGCAGGTGCCTAAAAATTCAGATGGCTGTTTTAAAAATTGATGGGTCCTTAATAGGATTTACTGAAGCTCCTGAGCATCATGTCTCTAAAAGCCTTTACGTATGAAAGCAAAGAGAGGTAGGTGCCTAATTTAAATAATCTCAGTAGGCATCTTATCTGCCTGTTTCTGTGACTTAATATGTTTTCTAGGGTGTCCAAAAAAGACTGAATAGCTAGTTGACCTGGTTTTGGGGTTTTCTTTTTGTGCTGTTGCACTGCAGAGTGCTGAAGAAGACAAGCAAGAGATACAGAGATGAACAGGAAGAAATCTTTGCATACAGATTTTCATTTTGTTGTATAAATTGTTTTATATAGTTCATAGCTTTTGGTGTGGTTTAAGCCCAGCCGGTAACTCAGAACCACGCAGCTGCTCTCACTCCTCCCGCTTCCTCTCCCCTGCTCCTGGAGGGATGGGGAGGAGAATCGAAAGAATGCAACTCCCACCAGTTGAGATAAGAGCAGTCCAGTAACTGAGGTATAACACAAATCTCTACTGCTACCACCAATAATAATAATGATTAGGGAAATAACAAGGGGAGAGAATACAACTGCTCAGCCCCTGCCAAGAGATGCGCAGCCCAACCAAGCAGTGATCTAACCCTTCCAGGTATCTGCCCCCAGTTTATATAGTGGGCATTACATGCTCTGGTGTGTTATACCTCTTTGTCTAGTTTGGGTCAGGTGTCTGCTTCCTCCCGTCTTCCCCTCCTCTCTGGTCAGAGTAAATATTACTTAGCAGCAACTAAAAACTTCGGTGTTATCAGCACTGTTCCCGGGCTGAAAGTCAAAAACACAGCTCCGCACCAGCTACTAGGAAGGAATAAAAATGACTGATACTGCTGAACCCAGGGCAGCTTTATAAACAAAGTATTGTCAGTTCTCTTTCCATCATTGAAGACTTTCTTTGCTCAGGGTCTTGGGCAGTAGGCACGTTTGCTTTTGTTCCCTGGACAAAATTCTGGTTGCATGTCTTGATGGTTAATATTCTGAAATATTTTCATTTCAAGTAGTAATAGTTGTGTGCTGAAAAGCTTTTAACCCAAATGTCTGTTGTTTAGGTAAGTAATACACACGATTAAGAAGTTACTGACAAGAAAAAAAGGCATCTATAGATCAGGGGTTTTGAATTCTCCAGTGCCTACTGATATTCCCTGCTTCACCTGCACTAGATCGCTTTTCTTTTCTGTATCCTGGAAGGC
>JAOEHX010070148.1:31967-50324 GCA_025448015.1 Bolborhynchus lineola | reverse complement strand
TCTTCTTCCTGAGGACCTCCAGCCACTGGGGCCACCAGCTCTGAGGATTCTGCACCTCACCAGAGCCACCTGGCCATGGCCCTCCAGGGAGGTACGAGGTGTACCTCTGAAGTGCACCCTACAAACCAGAGACCTTCCCCTGTGGAAATGCCATTAATGCTTAAAGCAGCCACCATGAGAGGCTGTCAGTGAGTGAGCCTGGAGTGGCAACTCCTGGACCAAACCTCCCGAAAGAGAAGGGGCAGAAGAAAACTCAGACTGTGGGTTCAGGCCTGCTGACCACGCTGAGATGCTCCTTCCTGGAGGCTGAGCATGCGGACTCCAGGGCATGGGGCTATTCGGCAGGGGAAGCCCCCTCAGGTATCCACCATGGCTTCTGCTAGGCACCACCTGGATGGAGGGGCGGGAGGTGTGAGGGGTGTAATTTTGGACTTAAGCTTTTAAATCAAACTTGAATCCCACTTCAGGCAGCTAAATCCTCTTGTGAATCTGGGCCTTAACCTTTTCATGTCTCTGTCGTCACCTGTAAAGTGTGGGTGATAATTTCTGCCTCAAAAAGCTTATTAATGGCTTGAAATTATAGCTGGGTTAAGAACTATTATTAGGCTTAAAGATCCCAAGGCATTTTCTGTGAGAAGGTGGTAGCTTTGCATTTATGTCGCTTTGTTTTGAACTGTCCTTTCCATCTGGTGTTCCTGTTGCTGTTTTTTTCCCTTCCCCTGAACCATCCAGCAGTGACACAGAGGTCTGCTGAATGGTCGTTTCTTCTTTCTGCCCTAGAGCTGGATGCACTTCATGGAGGCTAAGTCATTTCTGAATACTTATTCATAGACAGCCCAAGCTCTGACATAGAGAAGCACTTCATTTAAAACTAAAAAGATACTGCACTAAGAAAGTAGAACCAAAACAAGACACCAACACAGTGAAATTCCCTGGTATGCTATAGGTCATGGCTTGAAAGCAGAGGCTCAGGTTTTGGGGTAGCCTACTCATAGCGCATAAGATATTTCTATTAGAGTCATCTCTGAGGAATAAATAATTCTACTCTCAAAATCAGTGTTTAAACATTAGTGACATGCCATTTATATACACTGCATATATATTACCTCTTGAAAATATTTAAACAGTAGGCATTGCATTTTAAGACTCAAACTGCCACTCTCCTGCAGAGGCTGGGCACCCCATAGCATCTCATTCTTCCTTTGCTGTAATTATTGTCTCCACCCAAGTTCATAAGAATTTTATAGTGGTTACTGCAGCAACTTCACTTATACTTAGAGGCTGCTTGGCTTTTCCATTAAAAGGTCTTCCCCCCATCCCAGTCTTTTAATGCCTTAATCCATTTTGCAAACTTGATCTGCAGGCTTTCAGTCTAAGAACACATCCCACCCTAAAAATTCAATTAAAGCAGGTCACTTGGTTGCCTTTCAGAACAGAATGGAAAAGCACCTTTTCTTTATATATTGTCAGACATTGTTGTAACTCTGCTGCACGCACTCACACACATGTATACATATGCCACTTCCGTCACAAAGCTTAAAAGCTGATATTTACACAGGATTTAGACCTGAGAATGCTATGTACAAATAACGTTCCTGCCAGCCAAATTCCTACCACAGCTTAAAATATTCTTTCTTCTGAAACTAGACAACATCACAATATAGGGGGAATACCTGGTGGTTTTGTGTGTTTGTGGACTGTTGGTAGTGACATACAAAAGTAACTAATGTCTATGTTAAACTACTGGATGTCACCTTAAGCTGACTATTGTAGGACACCCTGTCTTCAGAGATGTCCTTCTTGCCACCTCGGCCCCAAATCTCTTAATCCTATTCCTCTTCTCCTCAGTTAGTTCATTTCATGTCCTTTTCTATAGGCTCAGAGTCATTCTCCTACCCGTCTTCTGCCACAGCTCCCTTCCTGACAAATGGCCATGACCATTTAGTTACCCACATGAGGTATCTGCTGCTACTCAACTGCCACTTTTCTTTCTTCTTTCTCTAAACAGAATAAATTGTGCATTTGTGGCATTTCCACTGAAACACATTCACTTCAGCAGAGTGAAATAATAATAACATGAAGGCAGTAGAAGTAGTAACCTGAGGGAAGGAACCTGGAGGAATCCAGCTGAGGCTGATGCCTTGTGCCTGACATTTTAGACATGAGCATTTCAAATGAGTGCATTTTAAATCCATATTTCTGAAGTAGGGCAGGGCCACCAGGCCTTCCAGGCAACCAGTGGCTCAGCAGCAGCAGTGGTGGCTGCTCTTTTACACACATTGTCAAGGAAGGGATTAGCACAGAGGCCCCTGCGAGGCTGAAGGAGGTGTTGGAGGGTGTCATCATGACAGCACATGGGACTGGGAAGTGAAACCACTCATCAGCACAGAAGTGAAACTGGCTGCACGCAAACTCTTGTCAAATTAAAATGTAAACATCTGCCCAAAAGGAGAGAGAAAAAGTGTGGCTGGTTTAGAGAACTGAGTTCCACCCTTGCAACTCTTGAGAATGTTTGTGCAAAGGAGAATCACTCTTTAGAAGGCTTCAGATCAAATCCAAAAGGTGTTACTTGCTACTGTGATGCATAAAAAGCAGCATTCAAGCAAATATGGGACTTTGGAATTGACAGTGACATGGTTTTGGGATGCTGACCACTGTCATTTTTTGTTTATTCCAACAGGAAGATGTTCTCCTTTTTTTTTTTTTTTTCTGAGGAAAGCAATTTGAGTGTTGATATCATTGTAGCACAGCAAAGGGCAGGGGAAGCAACCTCTGGACCTGCTACCAGTGCAGACATTCTCCAGTACATAAGGAAACATGCAGTGTTGATGACAGATCTCATAGGCTGCCTGGTATACCTAATGACAAGGGGCATGCACAAAACACTGGTCTTTGTCGCCAGTATATGTGCACTGGAATAGCTGCTGAGGACCTGAGCCAGCTTGGTTTTGACAGCTCTAAGTTACACTGAGTAAAGAACCAGCTTCTGCATCTGCTTAATTATTTCACATCCACAGCTTGCGGACTTAGGGTATGTTTTTGACACTGACAGTTTCCAGAAGAGTGCCAGTGACTATCCCTACCCAGATAATGGGCTTGAGGTAAAATCCAGTCTTAATGCCTTCTTGGGTTGGCAGCGTCTCTATTAATGTTACTTGATTTCAGTTATGCAATTTTGGTTGCTTAACATAGTTCCTGTGTTGCCTTAGGTTAAATGTACATTTGCTTCACCAGAATAACGCCTTGATATGATTCCACCCAGACACAACCTTCTTCTAGCCTTCTAGCTCCAGAATTCATAGAGCCGTGGCAAGAGGAGCAGGCTCTTCTAGTGCTTTCTATCATAGCATTTACTTGTTAGCCAGCAAAGATGTTTGGAGAATGAGCAGGGAGAAGAGAGTGAAGTGCACGTCTTGCTTAAGCATTTGGTAGTGCTGCAGGCAGTTGGGAAGGGAATGGGAGACGCCAGTGCTAACTATGCTGCTAAAGCAGCGAGTTTCATATCCACAACTTAACTGCAAAGCAAATTCAGTAGTTCATAGCTGGGTCTAAATTTGCAGCAGGGCTGCTTCTGGCTAGTGCATAACAACTTGTCCCCATATAAATCCAGAACAAAACACTTATTGATTTAACGTGATGGAGATTTCATTCTGGGTAAGTAGAGGCTATGTAAACATAGTTATAAGAACTTCCTGGAGTGAGACACTTGACAGAAATGTTCAAAAGTATACCTTTTACGCTCACTCAGGCTGGCTCAGCAGGAGGAAAGTATGCGTATTTCCCGAATCTCCAACTTGACACACGCTTGCACCTACAAGACGTCCATATAAACACACAAACAGATCTGTTGCCAGTGCAGCTGATTTGCATCAGCAGTCCTTGCACTTTTTGGGCCATCACCCGGGTTTGCTGACATCTCCCCATGTTTGCATTTATCTCTTTGGACCATTGGCTTGTGGCAGTTAGATTTTGTAAACCATTTACAACGTGTCAGCAGATGAGGTGAATAACAGTTATTTCTTATATTTAAATTCTGTGGTATCTGTGGTGCTGATGGTAAACAAATTATGTTATTTTTTTTATGCCGCTTACTTCAGCTGCATCTTTTTTCTGGTGAAATAGCCACTGGAGCAAGCACAACAGGCAAAGTTAGGTTCTGACTGTGTGAAACTGTCTTGGGGGTGGGAGAAGAGGCGTCACCACCTGAGCATGGAATTTGGACAGCTATTTTGCAATTGGACATGCAACTTGGATACCTACAGAAACATTTCACTTGTATGGTGAGCAGCCGTTATCTAATGAAGGGTCAAATTATGTTGACACTTCTCATCCTATTGATTACGTTAGAGTATTTAGGGGCTTAAATGATAAGAATGGCAAAATTTGGCCCCAGTGTATAATGGTCATCAACATTTAAGAATGAATATGTGTGTGTTTGTATTACATCCTGCTCAGAGATACCGTCAGATACGTTATTCAAATGCAGTAGACATCTTCACTTTGGCAGATACCCAGGCAGATGTAGTGAGAAACTGTAAAGATGTATAAAATTGATCATTTAGCATGGTTTAATAAAAGTAAGTACATAAGCACTAAAAAGTAGAAGCTGGATTTAAAAAGAAAGTATCTTAATCTTTCTTACTAGAACCTGGAAGTCTCTCACTAATATAATAGAAATGTCTGTAATATAATTTGTATTGCATTTGTGTATTACATTTCATATTTTTCCAGCTATACCTTTTGTCCTTGTCAGCACAAGCGTTCTTGGCTCCTTTCCGTTTTCTTCTTTTTATTTAATAATTTACTATAACAATTAAAAAAAAACCCAACCAACAGAAAACAAAACAACTCTAATGACACTTCATCAGAATAAATCCCCAAAGCAAAAGATAGTAACTGTAATAACCACATCATCTGTTGGCCTTGCTTTCCTCTCCTCCTCCACAAGCAAACTTCTGGAGCTTTTAACTCATTTTTTCTGCCCTCATTTGGATGAACCTTCATAAATGGAATAATGGCTCTTTTTGGCTGAGAAAGGTGGATTAAAATGAAGTGATAAATTCAAGATGTGGCTTCTCTTCCCTAAATTGTCTGCTGTCACTGCCCTTCGCATCTGCACATGCAGCCGCTTTTAAGCATACCTTCCCTCCCCCAGATCCATGCAGTCATAACAAGTGCTCAGGATGACTAAATCAGTGCACAGGAGCTTCATGTGACCATGTTGTCACTTGGGATTCATTTTTCCGCCTTGGTTCCTCTCAAACATTCCCAGGGACCACGACTTACAAGCCTATTGCTCCCTCTAGAGCCCTTCAGTGCTGTTCTGGGGGACCACTTAAATAATCTCTCATCACGCTAGATGTGAGCTCACTGCTTGTTTTGCTTCCAGCCTCTGTCGGATGGGATGCAGACTGAATGCAGACATCAGGTTCCTGTAGTGCAGTGTATTGCACAGGCACAACACCTTCAAATGCTTGGGTCTTAGAAACTGATCTTCACCTTTTGCTGGTCCAGGAACAGTATTGCTGAGCAAGTGCTGGTGGATGACATTATGCTTTGTGCTTTCCCTTCAGTTCTTGCAGCTTTGCACAGCATCAGGGAATCTCATGAGCAATTCTTTAAAGTCATGAGCTCAGGACAACTGGTTTAATCCGTCTGACTTTAGCTGTCAAATCAGCAATGACTTCTGAGGGCTTTTTTTGGTAGTACAGCCTCTAGCAAACCCATCAACAGAGTCCCCAGGTATAATTTCAAAAGTCAGTATTGCATTTTGACCAGAAATGCTACTGTTTCCATTATTTTTTCTAGAATGGTTCTGGCCTTAATGCTCTTGCAAAAATAAACATTACCAAGCAATTTTTCCTACTCCATTTGTGAGGGAAGACTTGATGGAAGCAGTGAGTCTTGTGCTCTGCCCTTACATGTATGAGGGTAAGATTGATGTCTGTAAGAAGGGTTTCAAAAAGCAGGGACCTGTCCAACATCTGGAGAATTTAATCCTTGTGCTCATGAGGTGTTTTGTGCCTAATATTAGGAACTGCCAAGGATAGTTACAGAAACAGCAACAGTCTCTGAAGTGGCTTTTGCACCCCAGGAAGGCACAGATTGATACTGACATCACCCATCAGACCTCACACTACTGGCAAACACTCCCATGATGACACAGTAGTGATTCGCTTCAGTATACTGAGGGATGCACCATAGACCCAAGTTAATTTGTGCATGGTTTTCTGTAGGTTCATGGGGCTGTTTAACACAGAGGGTCTCAGATTTTGATGTTAGCTCATGAAGGGCTATGTGAAGTCTTGCTGAGACTGCTAGGACATCATCAAATTGTCATCATGACTGTTGGAGGCACCCAAGCCAGGCCAGTGTTTCAGAATGACTTCTTGAGGTGTTTGGTGCCACTTTACAGCCACTAGGGAGGTTAGTCCATCGCTTAGGTTGTTTTGGTGGCACCCACCTCTTCCTGAGGTGAGCAGAAACACTAAGTGTTCAGTGTAGGTCTTCTGCCAATAGTTATGAGGTCCTCTTCTTAGGCATCAGAAGTCATGGCATATGATACAGGCTGCAGAGCTAGGGAGACTGAATACAGCCTCCACTGACTAATCTGATGTTACTTCAACCAGTTTAGTCTACTGCACATTGCATATGTATATGTGTATGTATATACATTGCACTCGTGTGTAGGTGTATTGTGCAAGAGCATGTTGAAAATAAAAATCTGCATCATGGCTGTATCATAATATATAAAAGCAAGGAGGAGACATCTATAATCCTGCTGTCATTCCAAAAAAGGTATATCCATAAAACACAGATTTCACTAACAATACCTCTAATTTTAATCTGCTTTTGTCTACCAGACACATAAAGGATGAATAATGTAGAAGCTATGAATAAAAGTGATAAAACCACTTAATAAAGCTAAATGTAAATGAAACACAATAACCAGGGAAAAAACACAGCCAGAATTATTGGTAAGCAGCAATGAGTGACACGTAGGTTTATGGTTATATAGTCCTGTGGTTAACCAGTATGTGGTTAATGAATAGTCTTCTGTCAACAAGAAGTAAGCTGAGTGTCTTCCTGCTTTTGCCAGCTTGTGTCACAACCATATACAGTCTCTGAGATCTAGTCTGTTCTGTAGAAAATCTTGAAAGTAACTTCACCTCCTCTTCTTTATTCCCTATTCTTGTAGACTGGTAATGTGGCCACATTTTACTACATTTCACCACTGTTATGATTTTATACTGCATTTCTTTTCTATCTGGAAAACCAATCCACAACATCTAAAGAAATAAATGGACTACATATTCTAGCAGAACAGCAGAAACACCTTACCTAATGCATCAGCAGTTGTCAAAAAAAACCCAAACAAGACAAAACCATAAATGGGAAGCAAGGTGAAAATACCACAGATTAGTAAAAAGAATAAAGTATATTTTCAAAGTCTCTTTCAGTCGTAGTGATCTCAGTGTTGTATATAATGATACAGGGAAACTATTTCTGGAAATAAACTAGTTTTGGTATTTAGAGACTGTCAAGGACACAGACATCCTTGGTCTGGGTAGATGTTGGATCCAAGAGCTGAGGTCCAAAGGCCCTGAGACAGGGATCTGAAATGATTTTTGCTTCTGTTGCAGTTTGTTCCATCTCAGGGACTAATTTCTAGTGGGGACATTGAGGTGAGAAGAGACTGACCTGGGATTTGCAAGGCTTGTGTTTCAGCTTCTCTTTTGTCAGGCCTGTGATTTCAGGATTATAGTTGGATTTAGTTGTAGCCGCCAAAGCAGTTAGCATCGCTGGCCGCAGGCTTCCTGTGAGATCGTGGCCAAGACACTTTATCTCTCCACAGTTCTTCATCCACAGAGTAGGGCGAATACCTCCCTAATTCACAGGGATGTGATGAGGACAGATTCCAGTAACAGCTATGTGTGTGTGCTCACCATGATGTTGATGCAGACCATTAGCACCAAAGTAGGAACTGCATTAAGAGAAGTATTGAATTGCAAGTGAATGTGCATAGGGAGGGGGGGAATATTGCTGTTAGAGGCAGGCATTTATATTTGCACTTATATTTAAGTTTGTATGTATTTATATAGGTAAATGAAGCAAACAATAAAAATGTGAAATCTTAAAAGGAAAGGAGCTCAGCACTCAGGAGAGCTGGAACCAAGTGGTAAAATGAAGCAGGGTGATCTGTATGGGAAAGCTCACACAGCGTGTGCCCAAAGGAAAAGAACCTTAATTTTCTTACAATAGTTCCTGGTTATCTAACTTGGGGTGATGTCCCTTGATGTCTCTTACTGATAACTAAGATTCTTGTCAGTATCTGAGTCCTCCATGATGCTCAGATAACGGTGCTAAACCTGCTGACAGGCAATGTTTGTATTGTTGTCCAGGCCAAAGCCACAATGTATGCATGTATGAGGTCTTATCAGAGATTCAGAATGTTAACTTTTGTTATTTAAAAAGGCCTGAAGTAAATGCTGGCATTTCCCAAAAGCAAATCCAGGAATAGCAGGATCTGAATACATTGCAGTCACAAGGGGATGCAAAACCCTCCCCAGCAGCCACCAAAATGAGTACTTTTCCCAACTCAGAGCCATGGCATGCACACAACAATTTTGAAAGGCCTTCACAGTTTTGTTACTGAATAATAAAGCAACTAAGCATAATGCTCCACTATGTCTTCATAAAATGTTTTTATTCCCTGTGGACGAGCTGTAGGGATTTTTTTTTTTCCATTCTCTTGTTTCTTGGCATTGCAGTAGCTGATTATTTTTAAAGGATTCTTGTTTGCAATATGGAATCGATCTAATGCTTGCTCCAAACACAAAGCGTGGGATTTTACGATCTGCCTAGGGGATCTGAGCACCCAGTTCTCTTTAATTTTAGCAAGTGCTGTTGATCAGATTCCCATGGCAGTTTTGGACGAGTCAGACACAATTTCTAAGTCTTTCTGAATTAACACCCTGTAGAAAGTACAGATAACGTACCTGCAGTCATGTAGATCAGATAAACTCAAACTGTTAGGGGGTAACCTCCTTTTTACAAACAAAGTGTAGATCATTTAAATAGAAATTAACTTTTTTTCCCGAAAGCCTTGAGTAGTTGCCACAAAGGGAAGGCATCCAGCACCAGCCAGTTGTGGGGTTATATACCTGGCTTTCTGAGCACATGTCTGTCTTAAATTACGGTGTTTTAGTAATTTAAAACACCTAAAGGTTTTTTAATGCCATTTGGTGTGTTTGAGTGCTATCTGAAAATGGGAAGCACACATTTTCCCTACACATATGCTCAGTAATGGTTTTCTTTCATGTTACAGGGAAAAGCTTCACACTGACTATCACGGTCTTCACAAATCCACCACAAGTAGCCACATACCACAGAGCCATCAAGATAACTGTGGACGGACCTCGTGAACCCAGAAGTAAGTGAGCTACTGACAGTATTTGCAGAAGATCAGGTTGATGGTTTAGTATAGGGGTTCATCACCAGCCTCATGAAATGCAGCTGTATCCAGTGCGTGTAGGCAGTGGATATGTTTTAAGCCAAGGCTGTCGTATGAACAGTTTTAATTATGCCTTCTGGAAGCCTTGTTTTTCACGGGTGTCCAGCTGATCTAGACTATGATTTGCATTGCATTTCTAAAGTATTTATCCAGGGATATCTTGGATCATACCCAAAAGCTGACAGAAGGGATGCTGGTAAAAGGTGGGCAGTGTATACCTTCTTATGCATCATTTCTTGCTAGTCTTGCCTTTCAGATGTTAAGAGGATTTTAAATCACTGGAAACCAATATGTCATTGATCTAACTTTTCAAGTACAGCCACCCTGCAAAAATAAATACATGCCTGATAGAGGACACCTGGTTGCTGCCTTGTGGAGTTCACTGTATATCTCGAGCTGTTGTATAGGTTAGGAGCACCCATTTTCACAGGCAGACAATCTTTCTTCTCTGTTTTTCCTTCAGTTTTTTAAAGATTTAAGTACAAGGAGGAGGTTAATGCTTGATATCTCCACGGGAATACTTGCACCTCTCACACAGGCAGTTGTTTCGTTCTGGTGGTGAGCGCAGGCTGTTTTTGTCTGCGGGGTGAAGTGAGGGTGGAGCAGATGGGCAGGGATAGATGCTTCTGCAGTGCATGCACTGCCTGTTACCAGAGGCAATCGTTAACCTCAGTCATTAGCCTGAATGGAGCATTTTCATATTTTTATCAAAATGCCCTGATGTAAATTGAGGTTTGTGGTTAGCTTCTTGCACTCCTCCTGCACCTTTGGCACAGGTTCTGGCTGTTGCTTAAGTGGAATCATCCCTGGAGAAGAGAGCAGCAGTATTCAAACACCCACTAGAGAATGAGACTCACAGCTTGGGGTTGCTTAACTGGGAAGGGATTTGTGGGGGAGAAAATAAATGTCTGAAACTTCAACTAAAATAGCTTAGAAAACTCGTTTTGCCTGGGTATTTTCTTCTTTATCTCTCATTTGTCCAAGCTGCATCATGATGTTGCATGCATTTAGTGGAAATATCTGACCTATACTTTTTGGATTTGAGGCCAGAATTTAAAATAAATACTGCTGCCAGGGTAAGGCTTCTTGTATAGTTGGAATTTATTTTTTTGGAAAACCATGGCTGAATTGTCCCTAAAAAATATCTTCGGTGAACCAGGCAGCTGCACACATAGGAGAAGATATTTGCATATGCAAGTTCAAGATTTGCATATGCAATTAACCTAAGCATGTTCACAGTTTGCAGACAACAAATAAGCTTTAGTCTTTTGAATATGAGACTGCTAGAATGGTAAGAAACAAAATCATCTTGCAGACATACCTGCTGTTATAAATCAATTCCTCAGTTGGTATAATAGTTAATATTTAATAAGATGCTACATTTTGAAAAGGAAGTAGAGATACAATACATACTGAAGCAACATACGTATCTCCCTAACTCAAATGTATGTGAAAGCTTCCTTGTAAGTGATTTCACTTTGTCATAGGCAAATCAGCTCCATAGTGGAGGAGGCTTTTGGCGTTTCAGGGGAAGAGATCAGGCTCCCCGCTCAGCAGGAATGCGCAGCTCCCATTATCCCCAAGTCACTCGTGACGCAGCATGGAAGGGATACTGCTTTCATTTTTAGGTGGGCTGCAAAGTCCTTCAGTCTGAGTTCTCACCAAGGGTCTCTCAATCTCTGTGGCTGTTGCAATCTGTCTGGTATCTCTTCTCTTCTCCATACACCTGACTGAGGTACAGGCTGGCCTGACAAGATACTACAGACTGTGCATTAAAACAGAAGTTCATTCTCCATTCTGAGGCAGTTCTGGGGGGTTGGAGCTGTTTGTTTATTTTCCTATGCTCTAGGTTGGTGGGTGTATCCTATTTTGCATCAGTTCAGTTAGATCACAGGCTACACGTGTAACCTGTACAGAAATAGATTACAGGGCTGTTACCTGCGCACCCCACATACAAGATTTGCAATGAGATGCATCAAAATATGCATGCCATGTACTGAAGGGAAGTAAAATGCTATCAGCCTTCTTGTATTGAGACTAGAATCAGAATAAGAACTGCTGTAGTGTTTCTAGTTTCAGAAACTGGTATTTGGGAATGTTCGTGCTTACAGACCCTTTCCTCACTCTCTCGCTTGAGCTGAAGAAATTACAGGAATACCAAGGTGTATTTTCTAAGGTGTCCTGATTCAAAATAAATCCATGGAAGAGAGTAATGGGAACAAAATTAGATACTGCTGTCTCACAGAGATCTAGGCAAAATATGCTGAAGTCCAAAACTAACTACAGCAGCAGTTTTGATTCATTTACTCCATATTAATAGTCATTCTCAGATAGCCTGCTCTCTTGTGAGTGCCTGCATTCTCTGAGAAAAATGCTGGAAGGAAAGGGGCCATTTTTGAGGATGGATACCATCTGAGACAGCAGTCAGGCCTTCACTCCAGGACGGTTTTTAATGAACTTTACAGCACATAGAAATGCCTTTTAAAAAAACCTCTAAGTTTGATTAACTTAAGAAATAACAGAAACATTTTCTTTTGTCTTCAGAGAGTGGTGGATCAGGAGCAGTTTCTGAGCCAGCATTAGATGGATTCTCAAAGTGGAGGGGGTTATCAATGCACAAGGACAGCATTTTCAACTAGGTGTGCTCGGGGAAAGAACTTCAAAAGTAATAAAAAGTAGGATTTGAAACCAGTTTTTGGAAAGCAGAAAAATACTTAAACCAAAGGCCCCAAAAGCAAATATGCAAAGCACAGGCTTTTTGGCTCATTGGGATGTCCGGAGGTGTCATGATAGGTGACGGTAACATGGTGTGTATGATCACACGTGCCACCTTCACTCTGCACAAAGTCCTGCAGACTTTGTGCTCTTGCACGTCCCACTGTACATTTGGTCAGGATTACTGTGAAGGCTGAGTTTTTGCCCCGCAGGATATTTGCCTATGCAACTACCAGGTTTGCATTTACAATTGTGATAATTACTTGTGCAGAGGACTTACACCATTGTCCTCTTTATGCCACTGAATTTCTGACTGTGCCTATCTGGACTATGCTCCCCATCAAATCTTCATGGCTTGCAGAGAGAGCCAAGGTACTTAAGAATCTGGCTCTTCCTCCACTGCTTTCATTATGTATTTTTAAAAACTCTTTTGAACTTAACATTTTTATTCCACAGCTCTGAATAAATACTTATTTTCATATATATATACATGTATTCTATATATATAAAAAGAAATAATATTGCACCGTCAGGAAGAAGGGCAAGATGACCTAACCCATCATTTTCTTCTCCAACTTCTATGATTCTATGATTCATAAAGCAATTTATGTTTTTATGAGCTAAGTCCATGGGGAAAATCATTAGCAGTAACCAGATCAAGAGTAGTGCTCCTGATGAAAATACTTTTGGTTAGGAAACTTGGTAGAAATAGTATGACTCTTAAATTAAATATTTCCCTTAGGCCATTTGACCTACTGTGTACGCCTGCTGAAAAATTAGGTTTTTCTTCCTTTGACTGCTTCTTTCTGTTTTTCTCATTGAATTGTTTTAACCTACATAGCTCTGAAAGATTTGCTAATGGACCAGGTGCCTGAAAATGGTGCAGAATAAAAAGGCTACATGGATTTAACCCCAGTGGGCCTGAGATGCTGAAGTTTAAGCTAGACCTTAAATGTGATTATCCTATACTGGATACATGGTTTTCCCAAATTCTTTTTTGGCATTCGTATGTCAAAGGGCAGGATGCTGAGGAGCGGGAAGAGAATAATACTCCTGAGCAGGATTTGAGAAAGAGCTTAAAAAGCTGCTCACCCAAGTAGACACTTTTTAGGAATGGAAGTTTTCTTTTGCCTCCTGGGAAAGGTAGCCAGAGAGGGTGCAGGTACACCTTTGGTCAAATACAATTAAGGACACCCTCAGATCCTGGTCTGAAGTGATCCCATCTCCCTTGTAAGGTTCAAGGAAAGCCCATGACCTTTAGCTGTTCCAAAGTAGATCTTCAAAGAGCCCCTTGCCTGGCCTGAGGTCTTTTTTAAAGAATCCCAAGGGCTAGGGGTGTTAAGTGCACCTGATCTGACAGTGCCCTCCCCATCCAGCCTTTGCCCACACACTCTGACTCCTATAGCAGCTTCTGGAAGGGGAGTCAGCAGAGCCGGCGAGGAGCCAGCATCCCCTGTCCGGTGGCAGAAGTGAGGAATACTGCACATGTCAGGCTGGGAAGGAATGATTCTTCTGAGGATTTCACATCACTTCCATCTTCAGCCTTTCATGCAAGGAAAAGCCAAGCTATTCTCCAGAAAACTTTTTTATCTCAGCTGAAATAATACTAAATGTCTTAATTTCTTGATTGCTTTCACTTGCTTGCTGCAAGTGCCTCCATCTGTTGGAAGCTGTTTTACCACGATACAGTTCAGAAGAAACATTCAGAAAGATTCATGAGAAAATGAATCATCGTGTTATGGGAAGAGACCCACCATGTAAATTTCAGTGATGGTTTATCAGGTCCTTCCATTTGCCTGAAGACAAAATGTGAAAATGTGTAGAGGTAAAGGTGGCTCTTACAAGTTGATTGCCCATATAACAGAAATGAACTGGGACTCCTTTCTTCCTTTGTTAGCACTAGCTGCATGCTCTGCAGCATGCCAACCCAGCTTTGCTAGTCTCCCTTTAAAATATCTTGGCTAAGGAACATGCCTCCAAGAGCTTCCAACCTAAATAGACCACGTACAGACAAAAGAAAGGGATGGGCTGCAAGAAAAGCCAACGGTTGTGCACTGGCTGCTGGGTCTGTGCCTGTGTGTTTGTGTCCCCTTGTCGTATTGTCTGGGTGACACTGATGTGGATGGACTAGTGCTTAAATTATGGGTGCACTCTGGGGACACTTGTAGTTGGCTTGTGCAATAGTTATATGCAGTGGTACTGCAGCAGGAGGAAGGTTACAAAACATCACTAGCTGCAATTCACACAGTGTGACTTGATGTGTTGCTGTCTCTAAACGGGTACGGGTAAGTAAGGGATTGCTGTTGGTTCCCTTCCTGAGAGTGTGTATGTCTCATGGAAGGATGGATGGAGAAGAGCAACTGGATCAATTTAAATAGCATAAAGCAGTGTATTATTGCAAGGACACGCTTGCAGACCAGAGGAGCTGTTTCTAAATAGGCAGGGCAGTTCTAGCAGCCCCCTGGCAGCCAGACCAGCTCCATGGTCTCCCACAGTGGCAAGGGAACAACAGCCTGAGGCATATGTCCTGTGGTGGGGCACGTCTCCCCCCACTGTTAAAGCTGTGCATGCCACCACCCCATTTTTCATAATGAAAGTACACAAAGAGCGAAAGAGCAGAGAGCAGTTTGTCCCCTTATGACTTGTGTTTTCTGAAGAAAAGTGAAGAGCGAGGGGAAAATCAGGCTGTTTCCATTATGCACGCAGTTTCACACAACCAGCCTGAATTACTCCTGTGACAGAGCACTGGGCCTTTTTGCTTAGCATAGGACCCTATAGCACAGGGGCATCACATGGCACAGAACCACCTGAAATCAGATGTTAAAAGTTTATCTGCAGAACGGGACCAGGGGTAACATGTCTGGATGCAGTCAGCTCTGCAGAGCATCCCCGTGCACCTCCACAGCCCTCGGGTGCCCTGTGTCCCAGTAAGACCTCCCTGCACCCCACATCCCAGCCACTCATCAAGCTCCTGCTCCTCCATGAGGGGAAGGTGGACAGCCCCCTTGGGATAGGGGCAGCTCTGTGCTGGGGTTGGCTCCTCAAAGTGGCTGGCAGGGCTGGTGCAGCAGCAGCCTGTTGTCTGAGGTCTCTACATCCCCTTGCCTGGCCACCCCAGGGCTTTCACTGGCGCAGGAACCTGAAACAGTGCCCATGCTCTCAAGCAGTCAGTTTCAGATTGGAAATTACACGGATATACCAGCAGGCATGCTGCCCACAAGCTTTAAAGACAGTAAAGAGCAGTAGCTACTGTAACTACACCAGTGCGAAGATCCCTCAGTGCAACCAAGGTCCAGGCAAGGCATGCTTTCTGTGGACTTTAACTGGCCAGCAGATACCCACAGCTCAGAAAATCAGTGCAGATCGTTCTCTATCAGATGTGCAAAGGATTACGCAATTTGTGTGAATGCTCAGGACTCCCTGGTGTAACAGCTATAGGGGGGATCCTTTTTGTCCTACTTGATAGATGGGATGTCAGTAGTTTTTTTAATACCAGCATCCATGAGGTTTCATGGTGCAGACACTTCTTTTCCATATGGAAAAGGTGGAACAGGATTATTTTCCCTGGCATTTCTCTGTCTCACTGCTGAGTCACTCAGGAGAGTTGATGTTGGGTGATGTGAGGCAGAGAATTCATCATTTTAGTTCAATAAAACTGTCAAATATGTGGAATATGATATCTTTTGTCAAGACTGCTTTTCTGGGAGCACAGTTGCTCATGTATGTTTGCTCACCTAGCTATTTGGTTGGGATTTTTGGAAGATACACATAAGTCTTGACAGGATAAGATCCTTCCTTGCATAAGGCAGGTAAACAGGAAACCAGAGTTGCTGTGGAGTGGGCTAGAAACAGTGGTAAGACTGGCCCAGTCCTATAGAAATGATTTAAACTCCTTTTTTGAGTAACTTAATGCCACAGAGCTCTTTTTCCACCTGCCTTGAATTATTGTGATTTTAAAATGAGAGCAGGTAGGTCGTTAGTTTTCATTTCTTTCACTTTTTTTGTCTTTGTCAACCTTTTATTTTTGAACTTATTCATTACTTTATTGCCTACTGGTTGAGCGGCTACAAAGACTGTGGTGAATATTTTTAAGTGTTTGCCTATATTTGCATGGCAGGATTTTTAAGGGATACACAGCCTCAGTCCAGCTCGGCTGAAATCAGGGGGCAAGTAGTCTGTAACTGTGACAAAAGCAGAATTAAGTGAATGATTATTACTTGTGAGTATGCTTCCTAAGCGGTCAGTAGGTCTGACTTTCTCCTGTCAACTGCACTTACCTACAAAGAATTTGTAGCTGCTGAGATTGGTGAACAAGTCTCTGGGGGTGGGAGTATTTTCCATAGAAATATGAAAAGAGACTGAATGCATACATGTCACTTGTAATTTTTTGTTTGTATGTATATAAACAGAAGCATTAATATGCAGAACCTTGGCAAGTAGGTTGGCCATAGGGGATGTGACTATATGGTGGAAGACCCTAGTTCACTGACATGAAGAAAAACCACATAGATGAGGCCCTTAGTGGCATGGTTTGGTGGTGGTCTTGGCAGTCCTGGGGAAATGGTATGGCTTGATGATCTTAAAGGTATTTCCAGCCTAGCTGGTTCTATGATCTTTTCAGTAGTTAGCTGGTTGTGCTCTGAATAAAAGGTTTCTGAGTCTGGTACTTCTTCCACCATGTTTCTTCAGCAAGGAAGGACTTTTGAATGGCAGACATGAAATACGAGCAAATGAGAGGTTTGAGGAGGCTGCTGGGGCTTTGTGTGACCTGAGGAAGGATAGACTTGTACTTGAAACCCCTCAGTGGAGCTGTCTCTGTGGTTATATATCCCCTACCCTCCCTAGAAGGAGGTTAGCTAGTGAAGCTGGGCTGTTGGAGCACTGGGTTCGCAATCCGGCTGTCCCTCCAGGATTGGCCATTGAATGCCTTCTGCAGTGCTCTCAGATGGGAAGGTTTCCTTCAGGAATCTGCTGGAGGGTAACAGAACCCGACAGCCTCTGCAACCCACTTCCTTTCCCCTGCTCGACCGAGGACGGGGAGAGAGGGCCATCTCTTCCTCAGGCTCTTAAGGAAGCTAGGAGAAAGGAGAGGGAAACTTCCCCTTGAGTGGAGTGGTCAGATGCTCCCATTTGCTAAACAAGCTTTTAGCAGTGCAGGACCTTTTCTGAAGCCTATGTTTTTGAGGAGCTGCCTTACTTACTGGTTTAACAAAACAACTCTTGTCTTGGCTGGATAAAGCTGTGTGGCACTTCTGGTGAACAGCCCTATTTTCTTCTTGGAATATAACTGGCGGAGGTGAAAATCCATTTGTGCTGCAGTCCCGCTCAGCTTCTCCTGCCCATGATTATTAGAAGGTGCAGCAGTTTCCTCTTTGCAAACCCATACGAAAACACTGCAGGCTTTTGCTTCATCCCCTGTCACCTGTTGTGAAGAATGCAGAAATGATTTTTCTCTGCATCTCCATTTGTGCCCTCGCTCTTTGCTCGTCTGCTACAATTGGGAATTGTAATCAGTAAATGCATTTTCTATTAGTGCTAATGATAAATCCTGGTCAGAGTGTTCATGTGTCAGTGCTGCATGGGTTTGTGCAGAGCATGAGGGAGAGCAGTGCTTGGGTGAGGCCATTTCGATTCTGCTTCTGAATCCTAAAAGGAGGAGTTGTCTGTTGTGTGAGGGCACAATGTGCTTGTTAATAACTGAAGCACATCCTAAAGAGAGGGAAGGTTGGAAACATCTCCCCTGCCTTCTTTAATCATGGAATAGATAAGGAACAATGTGTAAAACTGGGAAGAGACATGAGAAAGGATTTAAGCAGCCATAAATGAAAAGCTGATATATTTCTTTTTTCCTTTCTTAATAGCAGCTGACCTTTATTCTTCCTCTGAAGAGTGGTGGTGTTTGTGTCCATTAAACATGACATGATTCAGGCCACCTTCTCAAGGCTGACCAGTCCAGAAAAGCCAGGCTGTGTCATAACCTTAGTGCATAAAGCTGCAGAAAAATTTAGGCGACAGTGTTGATTTAATTATTAAGGATTCTGTTTGTCTGAGTCTGTCTGCCTCTCCTACCTACACCCTGCATTATGGGCTGTTCTTCATTACCTGCTCTACCTATCTTTGCAATCTAG
>JAOEHX010070148.1:9108-31867 GCA_025448015.1 Bolborhynchus lineola | reverse complement strand
TTACCTGCTCTACCTTTCTTTGCAATCTAGCCGCAAACAGTTTTGGTTGACCACACCACTTCCCTCTTGAAAGTTAATACTGTTTGACTCATTCTGTACTGCTAACACCAAGCCAAAGAAAACAAGCCAAAGAATAACCTGCTTGTATGCAGTTTGGAAACTTCTCAGAGGCCCTGCTTTCAAAATGCTCTACAGTAGCTTACTATATCTCTCTGCAGCTGCAAAGAAAATGAGGAAAGCAAAAAATGATTCAAGAATCTAAAATAAAGACTAAGCAGAACCACATGAAATTTATGAGCTTCCAGTGAACTGCAGGCCTGTGTAGGCACAAGGGAGCATTAGTGCAGAGGAGGGACTGCTTAGAAACTACAGATTAAAATACCCAAACCCATTACTTCCGAAAAACAGGTATTTTCAGCTGTTGTGTGGAAACAGCAGTCACCAGACTTGGTAAAAGCAAAGGTCTTTAGTTCAAGGGAAGCGTGTACAGCAGCTCTACACTTCTTTTAGACAGGAGCAAAGTTTTTGACAAGTCGTCAAAGCCTGAATGGTCAATATCCATGGGGAGTAAATTTACTTTCATGTTGCCAAATTCCCCTGGTTTACATAGACAGTGAGCCACTGGACCTGACCTTTAAGTTGCAGGTCTCTTGTTCAACTCTGAGTTTGAATGAGGGAGATCTTTTGCTGTCTAGAGATATTTCAGGGGACTGATGAAACAGGTTTCTGTCTAAGCTGTTTCTCTGACCTCTACACCATGATTGTGCAACTCACTTTCCTGTTTGTTTGTCCTCTCCAAGGCACTGCAAAAGCGGCAAAGGTGTCATCCCTGTCTTTTCCCACTCAGGCTGGGGGCAGGGGTGCAGATTCATCCCACCAAAGCTAACATTTGATTAGGGTGCCTGAATTAAGAGACTGGTCCTGTGTATTCAGCAGAGAGACAACCTTCTCCCAGGGGCTGCTCAAGTGGCGGCTCAGTCCTTGCTGTCTGAGCCTTGTGTTTCTGCAGATTTTCTTTGGACAGAGGTGTCTTTTTGTGCCTCTATTTTTCTTGGTTGCTTGCTGAGCTCTTGGTTGGCTGGTTGTGTCTCATTTTGCACCTACTCTTTCATACATATCTTCAACTAATGATGTCTCTGCCCATGGCTGGAGGGTATTCCTATGGCAGTTTGTACGTGTGGGAAGATGCAAACTATAAAGAAACAAAAGACGCTCTTGGCAATGTGATGCTTAAGTTGGGAGTCATTCAAACTTTTGTCAAGGAGTTGGGATTTTTAAAGTATATACACTGACATGGGGGAAAGGGAGAAGAAAGTGAAGGGTATAATTTTGCCGACTAATTTAACTTTCATGAACAACTTCTTCTCCCCAAACTCCTACTGCTCGGTTCCCTTACTTTTACTTTATTGCAATGACCTAATTCCTGGGGTGAACTCACAGAATAATTGCACTTCCAAGACAGAAATAGAAGACACGCATATGTGGGATTCATCAGAAGCCTTGGTGGATCCACAGCAAGCAAAATAATAGTGTTTTAAGTGGAAATGTGTTTGTGCATTGCTGTTTGTTAGTACAGCACAGGCCTCACCAGCAGGGCCGGGGGGAGAGGAAGCATATTTCCTGCCACACAAAATGTGTCAAGATTGCTTTTTCTGGCTGTGGTAGACGTGAGGCTTTTCATATGTTCATCAGGAGGCAGGGAGAGAGCTGGAGGGACCCAGCCCGGAGGAGCCTGGGGTCTTGTAGTCAGTGTGCCAGCCGCCACTTGTCCCTTTTCCTGCGGTCATTCCCCACTCTACTGACACAGCTGGATAGTGGATCAGTGATGAAAAGGGCAATTAGGTCACTCACCTGGAAAATAGGAAACTGAAGTTTGTGTTCTAATATAGGCCAGGCCAGAGGGGCTTGATCCAGACTCTCCTGCCTCCTGGGAGAGGGGGTTGTTCTGGGGCAGGACTCCCTCTCATTGCAAATTTTGCTCTACCTAGAGCATCTGTTTCTGTGGGGCTTTTAAAGAAGCACTGATTTAGAAAAGAAGAGCTATGGAAAAAAAAAAAAAAGGATATCTTTCCAAAATTGTCTAGCTACTGTTAAAACATATAGGAAAAAATGCATCAACAGCTCAGGGTGCACGTCATTGCAGTAGGGCAGCTACCTCCCAACAGAGATGCAAGAAGCTACCTGAGGTTTCCCCCCAGGAAAAATGAGGAGTTACTGGAAAGCAGGGACCCTGCTATGTAAATCACTGCTCATATTGCTTTATCACTGGACATTTGTTCAACATGCAGCCAAGTTGGATCACCTGCTGGAAAAACTAAATGCTCAGAAAAGGATTGCACCTGAAACATCTAGTCTGTCTGCAGCTACTCAGAGTAACAAGCAGATTTTTCCACAAAGACACTGAAAGGATGAGGTTTGCCAGGGAGCTGATAGGAGAAGCACATGTGGAAGGGCTTCCCGTCTCAGTCTGTCTGTGCTTGGCGTTGCTTGGTATTCTGCTTCTCAAGGACAGCTGGATGTCAGCCTGGTCATCAAGTCATGTAATATCCAGACTCAATCACACGTTTCCCAGCACCTTGTGCCTATGGTCAGGTCAGGTCTGATGACCAACACTGATTCTGCTGGTAATTACAGACATGGCATGAAAACACTGAGCATAATATCCTGTCTACAACAATGTTCCTTCTGTCTGGAAAGAAGGTTTGCATTGTAGAGTAGTTAAGAAAAACAGCAGAAAGATATAATTGCTGATGAGTTTACTCAAAGCTCTGCCATCACCATTATTTTTCCTCACCACAGCAATATTATTTCTAGCTTAGGAAGGAGAAAATATCCTACAGTGTGTCTAATTAATTTTTAGGATCTTTTTACTTACTCCCTTTTTAACACTCTACAAGAGGTTGGTGAGCTCTGATGCTGTCCTGTACTGATTCTTCTAATGCCTGAATGCAGTATAAGTCTTTTCCAAGTGATGGAGGCTTGAGAGGAAACCACTGTACAGACTAGTTTTATTTTCAGGCATGGTTTCCTCGAGCCTGGTGGGCTGCTGCATAGCAGTGTTTGGTGCATTATGCTAAGCATGTGCATACATCTCTGCAGGATCAGGTCAGGTCTGTTCGAAAGCACAGCAAACTGCATTGCACTGCTTGCTTTTTCTGTGCAGGTAGGAAATCAAGGGGAAAGAGTGTGCAAAGTATTTTATATCTGGGATATCTGGCACATACATGGAAAAATATTACTTATTTATGCCCTTAAGGCACTATTTCTATTGTTAGGATGAAAAAAAAAACGCGATTTTGTGAGCAGGATAGTTGATATTCAAGCATTTCCCAACTTGATAATAATATAGAAGCACTATAATTCACTTTTGTTTTCAAGGATATGCAAGTTTTTGCACTAAAGTTAGTGTGCTCACTTGCTGCAGTAATGTGAAAGAGTATATTTTCTTCGCAGTCTTCACTAGGTACAGAATAATTGGATTTATTTTAGCTCCATGGCACAAAACAATGTGCACCACTTTATTAACTGGACACAATGAAACATGGCTTATTTTCTACCCCACTAGAGCTGGAGTCAAACCAAAGCCCTCAGCACAAACAGCCCAGAAAAGTGGAGATGTTTGTATTAAAGTCCAACACAATTTCAAAGTAGCCAGCCTTCATTAAACCAAAATGTTGGGTCTCATCAGTCACCCTCTACTTCAACAACGTCTGCCAGATGCTGTTATTTTCCTGTGTATAATCCACTTTTTGGGTACGAAATGCTTCCATTTCCCCCTGGAAGAAGGGGAGGTGGGGGGCAGAGAAAAGATGGGGAGGTATTCTGCTCCTCTCTGGGAGAAAGGGCTCCACTTAATTAGACTCCCCTTATACAATTGCCACACAAATACACCCTGCTGAATTTGGCCAGAAAACTTATGGATGATGCACATGAAAACCTGTGGTGTTTGTGCTTAGGTCTGCCTCTAGCTGGGATGCTCAGCAGCCATGAACCACTGAGTCTCCATCAGGCACCTGGTCCCCCAAGCTGAAATCTTTTGCAGGCATTAGCACCTCCTGATGTTCCAAATAGTCAGATTTGTGAATGAACAAGATCAAGGCACAGAAGAGTGTACTCATCCTATGAATTGATGAAAAGAGAAGAAAAATGTCCGTTAATGCATTCCAGTAGTGTTTACTTGTAAAAAGGCCTTGGGTACCCACAGGAATTGCAGTAGCTTCAGCTGGCAGAATGAGAACAACAGTGCCTTTCCTCAGCCTCTGTTTTACCTGTTTCTCCCTCTCTGAACCTGAAGAGTATCTAGTGACACTTATAAACTGGGTTAAAATTAAAGTAATGGGAGACCTATTTCTTTTTCTGCACTCGGAGGCATCTCAGTGCGCTGGTGTTGTTGTCTCTATGGGGCCAGCCATGGTTAAACCTGCACCGAGCAGCCATTCCCAGTGAAAACCCAATGTATGCAAAAACAGGGGCTGCCAAATCACTTTGTTCTTGTCGTCTCCACATCCAGAGCCCCAACCAGATGGCTGCAGGCCAAGCTGAGTGCTCCACAGTCTCTTAAAGTCTATAAAACTGCATTTCCCTCCCATTAAGTGGGAAAGTACTTTCATGTTGCATTGCTGTAAAAGTATCGGAAAAGCTAATGTTTTCTCCTCACTCCTTGTTTAATATTCAGTGTAAAAAAATCTGCCTGACCTCACTGCGGCAGTATTTGAAAGGGATGTAAGAAAAAAAGTCCAAAAGCCCCCAAACCCTGAGGCTTGGCCAGGCACGCTGGATGTCCCATTTATTCCATTGCCCAATCCTGCAACCCAAGGGAAAAAAATGCTGCCCTTTTCTTTCCTCTGCTAGTACCTGCAAATTGATGCTTGTCAAAAACTGTGGGGAGGGAAAGAAGACAGTGGTACCATCTCATGGCAAGCCAGCTCTCTCTGCAAGCTGTAGGGCAGGGTCTTCTTCATTCAACAGCTGGATGTTTGATTGACTTCCATAAAGTACCATCTGATCTGCAGATCTGGCAGATCCTTGTGGCCAAACTGCTGGCTCAGCAGAGCCACACCAGTTCCCAGGGGCCTTCCTGCTATTCTTCTTCATCCTGCAACGTACTGCTGTCCTATACAGGGGAAAACTGGGCTTGTGGTCACCACACTGAGTTGGGAGACCAGCGTCTGCCACAGGGTCACTGACTGGCCGCGGCAAGTCACCTCATTCTCTGACATTCAGTTTTCCACCTGTGAAATAGGGATAATAATAGTCCTGGGCTTTACAGGGCTGAACTGAGGATAACTTGCCTGCTCTTTAAGCAAGGTGTTCAGAAGGTAACTTCAAAGTAAGACTAACAAACATAAAAATGTAAGTCACACTAGCAGTGCTCTGCCTGTGCATTTACAGTGGCCTGGGAAACCCATTTATATTTGTTAGATTTTTCTGACACAGTTCTTCACTTTCCTGCTGCAGACCCTCATGCAAACCAGGTTCCATGTTGCTACCTGCAGCAGTCAGCAAGGGAGAAAAGGTTAAATAGCTCTACTGATTGTGGTGGGAAGAATGATTTTTGGAGCTATGTCTTGAGGTGACAATAGTGCCTGGCATTGTTCTAGGTAGCTCCCTCCAAAAACAACAATATATGAACAAAAACAACAACAGAGTTTTCCTCAGCAGGAACCTGTGGGCACTGATCTTTCTTACCTTAATGCCATAACATGAGTGGAATTTCCACAAGCTCTAGGGATGAGACAGATCTTGGGTGTGATGATGCACCACTGGTACCCCCAGGCTACAGAAAAGACCCTGTCCAAGAGGTGGCTAGCTGAGACACCCCCCCTTCAGTGCCCAAAATTCAGCATGGTTGGGTGGGGGGCTCCAGGAGTTTCACTCTGTGGTTGAGCAGCACAGAGACAGGCAGAGATACTCCCATCAGCCCAGACGGAGTTGGCCTGATGGTGGAGGGTGCCCTGCTGTGACCTCGGGCGGATGCTGTGCTTGGGTTAATGTGCCTTCCTTGATGCCTGCTCTTTGGTTCATTGAGAGCGAGCTCGAGTTTGCCTGCCCTGCCCAGTGTCGTGTGCCAGCTCAACACAAACTTAGTGCCTGAGCTGGTTTCAAAGCAGGAAAGTTTTGCCCCAGCAGCCTTAATGCAGCCCTTGTCCTGTTGGCTTCAGGAGGAACCGCTCACCTCCGTGCAAGGCTGTAAGCACAAGGGCTTGTGCTGCTGGGATGCTTGGTTTCACGCCAGGCAGGCAAAACTCCGGATGCAGTGAAGGCAGCACCAGGGAGGTAGGAGGAGAAGGTGGGGTAGCAGGGGTCAAGTTTGGCGCTGATGCACTCACTTGAAAGCAGAAGATGTCTGAGCAGTATTTGAAATTAGGAATAGATTGCACTGGGGGAAAGGATTTGGAAGGATATGGCTCTTGGCTCTGCAAGCCGGGGTTCAGCCTGCTGAAGTTAAAAATAATCCAAATGTATGAGGTACTTTACACTTCATGTATGACTCTGCGTATTTGTGTTCAAGCCCAGGGTCAGGAGCCCAAGGCTTGAGGCAGAATCCAGCTTTGCATTGCTGATAGATGAAGTGTTTGCTCTTGACCAACCAGAATGTCAGATAAAAGTCTTTTTCATCTTTCTTCTCTTCTCCCTTCCTTTTTTTTCCTTTTTCTTTTCTTTTTGGAAGCCCTAATGGGTCTCTTTAATGATGAAACCGCTACTATATAATATGTCTTTTTATATTTTCATTCCCTCTCCCCCCCCCTTGGGATAATTCACAACACAGTGTGGAATCCGAGACAGTTGAAGCCGTGCCAAAGGGCCTGGCAGCAGGAAGAAACGCAAGCCACTGCAATTTGGAGCCATAATACAAGTTATAAAATTTAATTTTAGAAATGCAGCTACTGGGAACTGCTTTTAAATGTGCGTTTTCCTTCTAGTGCATAAAATGGTCCTGTGTTGAGATTGAGCTGTTCGGGCAGCGTGAAAGAGCGCTCTGTAGAGTAAGGGGTGTACAGAGCTCTCCAGTGGTCTGTTGCTGCCTGCTCACCAATACTCAAAATTGGAAGCTGGATGTTCATGGATGTTTATGAATGTTTATGTATTAAACACCATGGGGATGTCTGGAATAGGGCACGGTGGATTATTTTAGGAATTTTGTGGCAGTCTGTTTCACTGCTGTAGATATGTGTTGAGAGAGGACTCAACATAGGAACAGCACTGGTCACCTCCTTCAGGGGGGATGGAGATACAAAGAGAGCTGCAGGAGGCAACTCTTCATGCCAAGAAAATGAAAACTGGGAGCAGATAGGCAGTAAACTATTGCATTCAGCAGAAACCAAGGATGATGCCACCTTCTTCCAGGGAACAAGGAGAAAAAAAAGGTGTTTTATCTAAGGGCTAGAGGTCTCACATGGAATTCCTGTCAGGGTAACAGTGTCCTATGGGAGAAAGGGGAAGGGTGACAAGACGTCCTTGCATGCTCTGTGTGCTGTCTTTGTGGTTACAGGTTGACTCACGAAAGATCCCAGTGTAGAGAGCAGCCACAGGCAGCAGTCAGAAATGTGTTACCTTAGTCCTTGCGTACTGCTCTACTGTGGCTAACAGGCTTATCTAGAAACCAGCCCTGCCCATGATGGGATGTCTCTGCCCTTCCAGCTGAATCTGGACAAGCCCCGATACTGCACCAGAGCTGGGGCTTTCCAGTGCCTTCTCTGTTCCTTACCAGCCTCACAGGGCCACAGCACCAGAGCTTCATGGAGACCATGCTCCAGGGGAGTACTCTAACTCCTGCTTGGCCATGACCAAGTCTGTTGTGCACTGGCCAATGCTGTAATGTCAGCATCTACACTCGCATAGTCAGATATGTGGTGGGATCTCACATTTCTGAAACTCCTGATGCCACTAAGAGAAACTTCATTACTCCAGTTTCAGTTCTGCCAGCTTCTGGTGTTTCTTTCCTATTTCTGTCTGTAAATCCATTGCAAAAGGATCAAAAACTTGGACTTGTTTGGGTTTGTTATTTTATTGCCCTATAGGACTTACCTAGTTATGGTACCTTATGACAATCTGGGACTGAATTTTTAGGGGAGTTATTCCAGTGCAGGTGTAGCAGAGGGGCCACTCAATGTTTCCTCCTTTTATGCAACCCCACAGATGGCTCTCCTGTTAGAAACACCTCCTCTCCCAGTGTGAGGTGTAAGAAGGCACTGCAATTTTCAGTGGATCTGGTCCTTCACACTAGACCCCACAATACAGTAACAATGCATGACATGCTTGTGTTGCCTGTTCTTGCAGAGAGGTGGTTTCGGTTTGATTTTGGATGGCCACCAGCTGGTTAGGTACTTTGCCAGTGGATGAGGGGTATGAAAAAAAACCAAACCAAAATCCAACAGACAAAAAGATATTAAAAATAAAATAATAAAAACCGAAAATAAGTCAACAGACCTCATGTGTCAGTGAGATTTTCTGATCTTTTTCCCCCCCCTCCCACAATAGGACATCGTCAGAAAATAGATGATCAGACAAAGCCCGGGAGCTTGTCCTTTTCAGAGCGCCTGAGTGAACTGGAGCAGTTGCGTCGTACGGCCATGAGGGTCAGCCCAAACCACCCAGCCCCCACACCCAACCCACGAGCCTCCTTGAACCACACCACTGCTTTTAACCCTCAGCCTCAGAGTCAGATTCAGGGTAAGTACCTGAAATCCTCCCCCCGCTCGCCCATCTCCACCCCGCCAGCCTGTGGAGCATGGGGGCTCACTGCCCCCAAACCCTCCATCTCTTCTGGACTCCCCTTGGCCACCTTTAACAAGTGAAAGCCTTTAACAAGTGAAAGGAGGTGTTTCCTAACATATGACTGTGTTCCTAACGACCTGACAGATTTTAAGGGGTCCGCACTGCCTCATCTTCCTCCTGGCAGTACAGCTCATGGTGTTCGTTAACCTCACCTATGCTAGAACCATAATAACTTGAAAGCTGTTGTTTTCTTGCAAAGATGCATCATTCCAGGTCTTTTTTCATGTGTAGGTGTATTTCCTGATGGGTACTAATCAATCACATTGTGTGCTTGAATGAGAGAGAAATCCTGTCAATGCCTTGCTTTGACCTTTCCCAGGAAGGCAGCAGCAAAGAAGGCTTTGCAAAGTGCTTTGTCCCCTGAAGACAACCTCTTAGCGTTAAGGCTATAATACCGGCAGTCAGGTTTGAGCATATTTCTGTAACCAGTGGTTATTTGAATGATAACGTGGAGAACAGTGATTCAGAAGTCATTTCCTCCGAGGCTCAGGCTTGGATGATGTGGGTGAAACCAAGATTTCTAGCTTGAAATCTTTCCTGCCACCACTAGAGCTGAGTCCATCCCTTCTAAAACCTATTCAGTCCCCAGGATCATCTGAAACTCAGTGAGCAATGAATCAGGTCACTAAACCATCAGCTGATGCGTGTTCTGCAAAAAACGCATCAAAAGTGCAGCTTCACAGTGGGTTGCAACTGAAGGGAGAATGCAGAACACTATTAGTTTTAGTGAACATTGTTCCTACTGGAGTTTTCCTCTACTCTTCCAGCTGGAATGTAATGGCCTCAGTTGAGGTTCTCTGCTGGGGTTTTGGAGAGAAATAGTTACCGCAAATTGGAATGAGTTCTTTTTTCAGCATTTATTTTTAAAACCAGGGTACTCTTTATTGCATGCAGAAAAGGTTATCTGTTTCTTAAGGCAAATACTTGTTACATCCTATTATTCCCAGGGCTGGGAAGGACTTAGGCTCAAGTGGAATCTAGTGCAGGTGTGCTGCTGACTTTGCTGTGAGCAGAAACAGGCGTTTTTGAACAGCGTGGAAAATAAATCAACACGTTGTCATGTGCTGTAATGTAGACAGAGGGGGGCAAAGAGACAGTTGGAAGGACCACCCAGCTCCATGCCCCTCCAGAGCCATGCCAGGTCAGGTCAGGTGAAGGATCCAGTCTCAGCCCCGGCAGTCTCCTCACTTAGTGTTGTGATTTGCAGAGCAAACCAAGTTGGGTTTCTGCTGCACACAGCTCTGTTCCTGTAAGAGAAAACACACATATTATTATGGCTACTCAGCACCCAGCGACTATGTGGGTGGAGGTATCGGTCTCAGACGTGCATTCTTCTGCTTCTTGGGAACACTATATGCTTAGCAGGGTGTCAGGTTTAATGTCCACTATCCCTCTTCCCTCGTTCCCTGTGAAAGTCCCTCGCTCATAAGACTTCAGAGCAATAGGCTTTTCACACTTGGACATGGTTTCAGCTGCTCTCTCCAGAAATAGTTTCAGTACAGTGCTCTGATTTGCTCTTTGCAAACCAGATTTTAATGTGTTTCACCTGTGGATGTAGCTCAGAAAATGATAGCAACTGAACTGCTAATGTTCCTTCATTGATACACTCCTCTTCAGGCTGCTTTCTCCTGGTTCCCCTTTTCCTCTGCCTTTGAAACGTGCACATTATCCATTGAGCAACTTGTTGAGGCTTGCAGTCGCTATCAGTAAAATAAGCCCCAAACTGAAGCTTCCCTCATTTGGGACTGTCTCTGCTGCAGACGCTTTTTAATTTCTAGGGCTTGTCTTTTCAGGGTCACGCTATCACAGGGGGAAAAAGGGGCTAGGCTCCAGACCATCATTTTTAACTCAGTGTTTAAAGTATGATCTGTTTTCAGGCTGATGTCCTGTGTAAACTCTAGGGAGCTGGGATATTCCTTTTGTTTTTTTTCTGGTTTTAATAAGCAGTGCTACATTTCAGAACACAGGCCTCCAAAACCAAAACATTTTTGGTAGTATTGCTATACCTCTCCACACATCTTTGCATCTTGAAACACTTGCATTGAAACTCACTGAAGAGAGCACAGTGTGCTTTTATATAGGCATAAAATAAGGCATCAAACCCCATGTGTTGCTAAGTTCCAAGTAGCATTAAACTTTGCTTTAATTCACACCAGTATGAATCACAGGCTACTCCTCTATTCATCCAAGCCTAATTATCTTTTTTTAAAAAGCAAAACTAACTCAAAATAGACATCTCAGACTAGTTCTTGGATTTAAAGGGGCAGGTTGCCATGCCACTAAACCACTGTTTATTTGTTGAGGTTTTCATCTATAAAAGGATTGAGGTTAATTTTAACTTCCTATTCTACCAAGTCTTGAATTTGAGCATAAAGCTGCTTGTGCCATGGATACGAGTCCAAGCAAGTTAAGAGACCATAAATTGCTATAATCGAGTTTTATGCTTCTTTCATATCACAAGGGGGGAGAAAGTACACCTGTTCATTTAAAAGATCTAACCATAACCAATTCACAGACCAAAGGGGAACAGAGGGGGAGAAAAAGCTTCCACCACATCACACATGGTTTAAGTTGAAATATTACTCTGTGCCAGTACCAAGCGTGTAATGTCAAAGGATTTGACCCACAGGCACAGAGTGAGGGTATTAAGTTAAAGCTCCAAACCTGGCCAGTGCTGCAACCTTAACTCACCCCTTCCTTTGTACAGAGGGGAAAAGAAAACAGAGACATGTGAGCTGCTCTGAAGTGTTGTTTAGCAAAGTTTAAGCAAGACCCTTGATGAGCACTTAAGTTTATATAGAGAAGAGCCATAAATCTATCTCTCTCTCTCTCTCTCTATCTATCTATATTACAGTTGAGTTTCTTCTAACACCAGCCTGAATCAGATACTAAAGACACAATCACTAATTCTACAGTGGCTAATGTTAACCAGAGTAGGTAGATCTGATATTCAAGAGTTTTACATAAATGGGAATTTATAGGCTTCTTTTAGAGTATATTTTTTTTCAGGGCCAATAAAAATATTTCAAATGCGTAAGTCATGGGGCCAAGAAGGTGTTCTTTTGGAGGCATTAATACTGACTTCGTAAATGGCAGAAATAAACTTCTAACTAGTGGGTTTAGGAATATTGTGCAAAATCATGTGCAATTAAATGGCTTCATTTTTTCCCCAAAATTATCCCAAGCAGTGTTTCCAACTGGTGACTTATTAATTACCCATAGGTAAAAAAATAAATGAAATAAAGCTATTTCTTCTCTTTCAGGAGAACAGATAATCATTGTAATCACTTTATGCTACATGCTTCTGGTTCTTTTTACTCTTTTATTGCCTTAAAAATATCTGAGTTAGCTTGCTTGCCTTTTTTTAATTTTTCTTCTTTTTTAAATTCTGAAGCCTTATATGTTAAGTTTCGGCTGGGACCATACTTTTATGGCCAAGTGTAAAATCCCTGGAAACAAGAGGCTGTAATAAAATTGCTGACAGATCTTTAAGCAAAGCAGCAGAATTAGCACCGATAGCAAAGCAAGAGACATCATTTAAAGATCAGCTCTTTGAATTAGCATGAAACTTAATGACTGAGAGATTATTCTGTTACAAGAATGCCTTTTGTCTTCCTCCAGGTGCACTATGCTTTGTTTAAGAGACATTTCAAGGTCCTTGCTATCGTAATCTTGTTCCACCAAAACCAGCCCAAGTTTATCAGGGTTCCCATGAGCAGGTGAAATACAGCAGTGGAGTCAAGGGCGGTATTTAAGTCTGGGGAATTAAAATGGCTTGGTTCTGACTACAGAGGTATCCTGCCTCGATGTGTAATATTCCCACTTTTAAATCAGCTCAATAGGTCACAGGTTAATGGAGTTAGAAGTGTTCACACAGCAGCGTTTCAGAGCAGGCTTCAACAGGGCTGTCATTCCGCCTCTGCGTTTTGCAGCTGCAAAATGTAGTTTTCAGGTGCTTTTGAGAATCCGGATTGATGTGCTTGTAACTCCCTGCCAAAAGAGCTAAACAGACTCTGATGATCAGGGATCTGCCAACTCTTTCTCTTGTGCAGTGTGGTCAATGTCAGTATGTTTATGTTCTCTTTGGACATCCCTACATCTCCATATCTTCCCGTAAGCCGGGGTGCTTGCAGAGCGAGTATATGGCGCTTTAACAGTGTATCATCCCGCTCTACTTGATTAACCACCTGACCTTTCCGTCCCAAAATATGCTCCCTGGCATGTCGAGCAAGTGCTGTCTGAGCTTGGCACCCTTCCTATCAGCACCGCTCCTGCTTCCCCGTGGCTGGTGGAGCAGCAAGGGGTGAGTCGCGCCAGCACGTCAGCAGGCAGTGCAGGCAGCATAGGCAGTGTGGGCAGTGCGGGCAGTGTGGGCAGTGCAGATGCTGGCAGCGGGTACATCGGTTCCAATCAGCTCAGCTGAGGCTGCCAAGTTCTGCTGCTTCTCCTGGATGTGCAGATCCTACCTCCCCAGTCCTGCATGCGGTTTCCTTACCATGGGACCAGTTGCACATGTTTTGCTGGTAGGTAGGAGAGATCCCCTTTGATAGAGGTCCCCTCCATCTCCCACCTCCTGGGGTGGGCAGCCTACGCAGTGAATGTATGCTGGGAGAGAGATGCTCTTTCTTCTTTCTCCTCTTCTCAGTGCCAGTGGCCAGCAAACAGCTCCTGTGTGGGGAAAAGGAAGGAGTTGAAGCCACCCCAGTGGTGTGGACCCAGAGCTCAAGTGCCACATCAGCAGGAGGTCGCATGAAGTTTGTTGAAATAATGATGTTTGCAAACCAAATCTGTTTAGCTGGAAGGGTTCCAACTGGCTCTATCAAAAAGGAAATTTTAGAGAGAGAAATATCTTTCTACTGAAAGTACAGTATGTTTCTTTGATTATGATAATGTTTTTATATAATGCCATGAGTAACCTCTGCAGTTTTTCTTTTTAAGGGGTATGGTGTCATTAGCAGCAGACTCACCCTGCTTCTATTTATCATGTCATAAACCAGCTTGCATCTGAAAAGATAAGCACAAAAGCATGCGAGCCATATGAAAATACACAAAATAATTCTTCATTCAGTCTAATGAAGTCCACTCTGGATAAAAATCCCTCCTCTTTCACACCCCCTACTAACAAATTTATATAAGCCTCCTATTTAAGGCTGTCTGAATCTATCCTATAGCTCTGCAGGCACAGTTACTCCCCTTTTTGTCCAGAATTTCTCATATCGACCACACTGGACCATGTCTTAGGAAGTTTGCTCTAAGGCATAAACTAAAAGGGAGCAGCAGAAATGTGACTCTTGCCAACTGCAGAAGCACAAAAATAAGTTGTCTAGCATTTCTGGCCAAGTGAGACTTCTTGTTTTGCTGTGAAACTAACACCCTCCATATGTGTATCTTGGAGAATGTTTGTGAGGTTATAGTATATACAGAATATATTGTATAGACTGGAAAATATCAGTCAGGTAAACCTATACACAGAACATGCATAATACAACTAAATAACCCGCAGCTTCATAGTGTCCATTTTTTCTTGGCTCCAGCTCTCAGCATCATTTTTTACACAGTCATTTCATCCCATGTGGAAATAGGCTACTTACAGCAAGAGGCATGTCTTCCATTTGGTTTGTAAAGTTTGTAATGCCATTTGGGTCCTCTCCAAATAGTAATTTTCACAGGGATAAAATTCTGTTATGGTGACACACTCTCTCTGCCAAGACTTTGCTTATCTGCAGGGCTGGTTCTGCTGGGACACACAAGAGGGCTGGTGATACCCACCAGCAGCCCAGGAATGAGAGCGGTTGCAAGGAATTCCCACACTGTAGACTTAGAAATCTCCTCTCTTCCCTTTTCCCCTCCCAGAAGTGGGCCACCAGTTTTGCCATTTTGGGGTACAATAGGTGCATTAATAGCAGTATAGAAAGTTTTAGATAAATTTCATCCGAGGTCCAGATGAAGTAATGATCACCCAGTGTGTTCAAGAAAAATTGAAGTGGCAGCACATGAAAAGGGGGGCTGTTAGTTTGACCAGAGGAATAATCACCTTCCTTTAAAGAAGAGCTTAGCAGAGCTGGGTTTTTCAGCGTGCCAAAACAGAGGCTGAGAGGGAAGATAATTACAGTCAATAAACACAGCAGAGAGGTTCAACATCAGGGAGGGAAGAGGACCATTTGTGCTGAAGGACAGTGTTGGCTCAAGAACAAATGGTTATTCTGTAAACTGACTGTCTGTGAATTTAGGCTGGAACTTAGAAGATGGTTCCTAGGCATCAGAGAAGCACTGGCAGCTTTCCAGGGGGGCTATCAGAGGCAGAAAGATGCAATGTAAGACAGATCTTGCTATGTTATGCAAGTGCAGAACACAAGATGTGGCTGGGCTGCAGGGCCCAGGAGATGCTCTCTGGATTCCTATATTCTTCCATTCAGTTCTCTGCACCTGTGGCTTTACTGAGGCAAAACAAGAGACATGTCATTCTCTGGGACAGGCAGGAGGATGCTCAGGGATCTTCTCAACTCTTTCCTCTGTTGGATCCCACTGACAAGGTAAAACCTTTGCCTGCAGACCCCCAGTGCACTCCTTACTCCCATGTGGACCTCCAGGTCTTCAGCAGTTCTCTCTATAAATTGCACCTGGGATGCAAGCTCAGTCTCTACAACAGCAGCATCGGAGACCTCGTGCTTTGCCTGCTATAGGGAAGACTTTTCCCATCTGAGGGTGGCAGGAATTTGTCCTGATGACCCTCCACACACCTCGAGGATTCATCCCTTTCAGCCACAGATTTATGCCTCCTCTGTCTGTTCCTACTTGGGGCAGAGCGAGGTGAGGAAGCCAGTTCCTCAACACCTGCCCAACTGCAGACAGCACACCCAGCTCCGGGGCATGAGCCTTGCTCAAGAGCCTCCCATGTCTCCTCACATTCAGCTCTAGAAAAAAAAAGGGCTTGAGATTGTTCAGCTTTTTCATCAACTGAAGGCACTAATGGAAAGAGTTATGCAATGGTGTTTAATCCAGAAGATTTCCAAGTGTCGATATATTTGAAAGATACCAATCTTCATATTACAGTTGCCTGGCACTTCCTGAGGTTAAAAAAGCTGTAGATAAGGCAACAAGTATGTTTTTAGTCCACAGGAAACATCTCCACTTACACAAACTTTTCTTCTGCTTTTTTTCCCCCTTTTGTCCTCCTCACAGAGCATCCTAAAGGATGACTTTAACTAAAGACATGGAAATCTTAGTTTGAAAGCAGAAATCGAGAAGTTTCGAGATCTGTATCAGCCTCTGTCAGTCATTCTTTTGGGAAGCTATTTAGATCTTGATTTCTTACAGAGCAGTTAGGAAAACTTAGCACACCAGAAAGGTGTCTTAGTGAGATTTGTGATAGTGCCCAACCACCTAAGCCACGAAGAAATCAGTGACAGCTGTGTAGATGCCCTTGGAAATCCCTCTCACTGTCTAGCTGAAACTATAAAATTTGGCAGCTCGTGCCCAGACAGTTTTATTTTTCATTAATCAGTCCATGTCTTTTACCACATGAGAACAACACTGAGGTGATGGATACTGCTAAGAGAAGCAGAGCTTGCAGGTAGGGGCAAGTATCCCCTGTTCAGTTTTTGACTTGCACAGCAATCCTCTGTGGTTTGTTTTGTTTTGTCATCTTCCACTCAGTATGCCAAAGTCCCTTCTCCGTTATGTCATTGCAAAAGTGGAGCTGCTCTCTGACCCAATGCAGGAATCCTGTGCCTGCGCTGATGCTACCAGCCTAGTGTTAGTGTTTTCAGTGGCCACTGTGATTGCTGGAGAAGATAGTGATTTACTCAGCTTCACTTCTTGTTCCTTCAGCTCTCTCATGGTACAGGAGTGCTGGAGTAACCCCTCCAAGGTGGACCACCTGCCCGCTCCTCTCTCCTCCTCATTTGTGGGGCAACTGAGAAGGCTCAGCATCATTCAGGATGGCAGCTTAAATGCTTTCTACCTCAAGGGACATTTCTATCTTTATTGAGCGTAGCTGTGCCACTGGGCTTGCTAACTTTTCCATGGGAAAACCTTATTCTGTTTCACCAGTTATATCTCATGTATGGCATGTATGCTGTAGATGTCTAAAGCAAATATCCCTGCCTGCCCCAGAGGCAGGTGCTTCCAGTGTCCTGAACTTTGGATGGCAACGCATGGTCATGTGTTTGATAACATTTTGGTATTTGAGGCAGCTGCTTCTTGGTTTGGGGGTTATTCCTCTCTAGCCCTTGAACAATATTCTTAGCCTTTGAATGGCCCAATTGTGAGGAAGATTAAAAGTGCTGATTGCACAACTCCAGTAAGTAAAATCTCTCTCAGTTCTTTACTGACAAACCCAGTTTCTTTCCATAGTATTCTCCTCTTTAATCCCCTCTTGGCAGAACATGACATGTTTTGATACCACAGATCAAATTACCTTCCATGGTAAATAAAACAAACAAAAAATAAATAAGAGCTCCTTACCCTAAAAACAAACACCCACCAAAACCAGCTTATTATTCAGGAGATGCTGCCCACTTTGATTTTGTAATTGAATATATTCTTTTCCCTCAAACACTGAACTGAGCCTCTCCAAACTGGAGATGCTGAGGGCTTAGAGCAGACTGACCACAGACACCCATACTATTTGCCATCTGGAAAACAAAGAAGGAGGAAACGACACTAGCACATAAGCTAGTATTTAAATGCTTGTTGCTGAGGTGAAAGCCCCACTTCATCGTACAGAGCCTGCACGGTCTGAGTTGGTGCGGACAGCTGGATTTGGATGGAGTGGAATCAACCCCTCTAGCTCCACTGGAGGCTCAGCAGCTACCCATGCTCATAGCAGCCAAGGGGCTTTGCAATCAGGACCACCAGCACAGGGATAAATCCTGCTTTCTTCAACAGCCCAATTTATCCAAGGGGCAGGGGGCTCCTTTCGAAGCATCAAGTGCAGGCATGCCCTCATCTTTTCCACTGCCATGCCTTTAACAAGGTGTTGCATCAAGCAAATCTTCTGTAATGATGCCATGTGGTTAGAGGGTTCATAGGGCTCCTTTTACATAACTGAGTACACAGTACACCCTTAGCAAACTTATAAATAAGTTTTCCCTGTGTATTCAGTATATGATGACCCCAGCAAGCCGAGGTTGTTCACATGCAAAGAACAATGGGCTTGGATGTGCTTAGTAACACAATCAATTATGTGGAGAAGTATACATTATATAGTCAAATAGACGTTTATCTCCATCTTACCATTTTCATTCTATTTATACAGCTCTTCTCTTAAAAGCATAGAAAAACAAAAGCAAATGACATAGATCTATTAAAAATTTGTGGGTTTGCTGTCAGGGTCGGCTCTATCTTCAACAAAAAATAGCCAGGTCTGTTTCAGAGTTTCACTTGGTTTATTTGCATTGGGCAGGATACTCAGTTCAAGATCAGTGATTCTGAGACCTTCCATGATCTGGTGCTCAACTCCAGGCCCTTTCAGGGGGTCTGGATATCTGCAAAAAGAGATGTTTTGAATGCCTTTGATTAGATACCCAAAAATGGAACTGAACCACTAGACACACTTTAGAATATAAACCATTGTAGTTTGCCTCCTTTGCATTTTTGAATTGTTACAATTATCAGAACTTTTAGGTATGACTTGGCCAGTTCAGGTTCCTTTAGCTTCTGGCAGATCAAATTCACATAACTGTTAGCAACAAAAACCAATGAAACCAAAAATCTTTTGCACAGGTAGAAGCTATATATTCGCTGCTTTATTCATTGATAAGTTTCCAGTATGCAGAGAAGTTGCTGTAGACTGCTATATCCTTTGGCATGTGCAAAAGGCTACATTTTGTCAGAAGCTGTTCTTTGTTTTGTTAGTGTAGAGGTGATTTACAGCTAGCTAAGCAAGTGTAGCATATATAATGATTTCAGTTCTCATTGCATAATACTACTGAAGTATATTTAATTTTTAAAATCCCAAGTCCCAACGATGATCCTCATTCTGCAGTAAAATATATGAATAACTGCTCAAAAGAGTAGTCTCTTTGATATTTTTCAGACCTATATATACATGAGCAATTTTACATGCAAAACCGTTTGCAAATTTGAACCCAGTATTAATTAATTCATGGGCGAAGGTATCCACCAGAAAGCAGTGCTGCTCTGACATACGTTATAAAATGAACACTTGTGTTAAATTGAAAAGGAACCACGCAAAAGGGAAGGAGACATTTCAAGAGAGTGTAAAACAAGATTGCCAGCTAACACTCACATAGATAGCAGTGGATTGCTAGTGTGTTGTCATTTACCCCTCCTCTGCAAATACCCTTTTGTAAAGCTCTCTTTCAGCTTCCTTCAGCTTTTAAGCACGTACATGGGTGTTTGTGCCAGGCGCTTGTGCTGGTGGCACTCCCTGGCCTCCACCCTTATGAGCACTCTCCCATTGCCCAGCCAACAGATATACCCCACAGGTGGATGTGGCAGGGGGATAAACTGCCTGGGACCCACAGGAGTCAGCTGTGTCCCAGGGAAGCCTCTTGCAGGTCATCCTCTTCTCAGCAAGGGACTGCTAGCACTGCCATCAGTATTATGAATTGTAAGAGCCCCATGTGCCCCTGGGCACTGAGGAGCTAGAGAAGGGCTTTCACCTGGGAACAGCTAAAACTGAGCTGTTGGGGCACAGGGAGAAACCAGGAGTGGGGCTTGCCAGATGCTTCGGGCGCAGCGGAGGGCCTGGCCATCACCAGCACATCTGTAGGTCACCCGTGGGTGATCGAGCCTGCAGCTGGCAGGGTGCCACATGGGATCTCTCCATGCACGTGCTGGAGCTTTGGGGAGGAGCAGGAGGCCACCAGCACTGCCCTCTCTTGCCCTCACTGGGGTGACTAACACGGACAGATGCAGAGGAGCGACTAGGTTGAAGCAGGTGAGAGAAGTGAAGGCAGGGAGGAGAGAGTGCGAAAACAGGTTTTCCTGGAAAAGTGAAGGACATGTATCCATGAATTAAAAAAAAAAAAAAAAAAAAAAAAAGAAAACTAAAAAAATAAAAAAAAAAAGCTGTACTAATTCTTATGCTTGTTTGATCATGTTCAGAGCCTCCTAAACTCCCATGGAAGGGAACGGTTTTGTTTCATGAGGGTGGTGCATATTGAGTGTGTGTCCATGTGATTTTTGTATTTGTACATTAAACATTTCCCCAAGATGTAATTCCTTCCCTCCTGCACTTGGAATAAAGTGACTTTACAAGAAGGACTGCCTCCAAACAGCAAGCAAAGGAGGGCTGTTGGGGCAAGATAGGGCAAATGTAAATGTGTCTGAGCCAGCTGCTCCACCCAGCCTCTCATCTTTATATGAAAAAGAAAAAAAAGTGTTTCCAATAACCGAAACAGGCACGGTCTGATCTGCACAGACGGTCTGCAGGCATCTGCCCAAGAAGCTGACGGTTGGCTGGTACATCCTCATATGATTTATGTTGTGTGTGTGTTAAGCCTTAAATTGTTGAGTCTCTGGCTGGCTGCAGTGGTATTACTGGATGGTTGGTGTATGTTTTCAGCTCACAGAGCTGGCTCTGATACTGGGGTTGTTGGCGCCGAATCAATTCCAATCTCACACCTGTCTGAGACAATGAAGGCCTTGTTGCACACATCTCCACCAAGGGCTGTCATACAACTTATTTTTCACATTTGAAGAAGAAGGAAAAAAAAAAAAATAAAGGGAGGACTGAGGAAATGCTGTCTCCTCGCAAGACACGTTCCCCATGTTTGGGTACAGCATGCCCCTCTTTTCTTTATGGAGAAATAAAGTTATAGAACAAAGCCAATAGAGAGTTTATGGAAAGTATAGCTTAATCCCAGCAGCTAAGTGTGACTGAGGCTTGGTCTCCAGGGTCTTATTTGTAGGACCATGCCTGGTAGATTAGGCATGGGAGATAGGCACCTAGTTTGTGGCAGTCTTACTGGAAATCTTACCTCCAGGTGGGTTAGCACTGTTAATACCTTCTTACCAGTATGCCTAGCACCTGTGCCATTAACCCAGCATTTTGGGGCAATTTGTTGAGATCTCAGAGGTTGTGAAAGATGCTGGGCTCAGATGCCAGTGTGGCTGAGATTCTCTGCCTCCTGGCAATGAAATAGCTCAGCTTGGGTGGAGGATCAGCCTACCTCCAGACATCACCCAGTTCTGAGGTGAAGGCAGGAGTCTGACCTTTTTCCTGATCATATATCTTTGCTTTTGCAGTTTCCCTTCATCCACAATTCCTCCTCCAGTTCTGCTGCACAGATGTTTTAAATGTGCATCTCTGTGGAAACCATAATGTCTTAGAACCTTTTCCTGCCCCTTCTGCTGTGCCTTGCTTCCCTCTGAGAGCGGGTGACAGAGGAAGGCAGGGGCTGCAGGCTGGTCTCATGCAGGTTTTCCTTTCATTTGTTGTGTTAATGGCAGTTCACCAGCTCAGCCAGGAGGCACTTGCTGAGCATTGCCTTGGAGCCAGAGTTTGCTCCCTACTGCTGAAACAGGCTGGAAATGCAGAGTGGCCTTCCAGGCTGACCACTCATACCTGTTTGCCATGTATCAGCCAAGGCTCATTGGAGCCTGTGGAGTTGGCAGAACTGCTGCGGTGCTGTTTGTGGCTGAGTCCGTGGGTCCAAGTGAAAGGCAGGTTGTGCAGTTCAGCAGCTTTCCCATGTCCTTTTTCTATGCTTTTTAGTGTGATCTCTTCCATCTTTGCCAGCACCATCACTAGTTGTGGATAGCCGGGGCTGCGCGGGTGGGAGTGGGTAGATGGGGTGCTGGGTTATGTTCTTGTTCCTCCTCATCTTGACTCTTACTGCAGGCTCCATTCTTTGCCCCAAAACATCTTTTGAGGAGGAAAGTAGGAATGAGAATAGGAGAGTGTGTGGCACTGCAGCCCTGCTCCAATGCAGTGAGTTTCAAAAGGTGCAGAATTAGAGGAAAAGGCTCTTCAGCCAATGTAAGTTGGACTTGCTCTACTACCTGCCAGCTGAGGATCTGCCCTTGTGCCTTGTCGGGGTGGTCTTCAGCATAAAGATAAATGATTAACTATGTAATGAGTGAATATAAAGACAGATGGTAAAGTATTCTTCTGTTGGTACTTGCATGCCTTTGTTTAAGAATACAGGAAAAGGCCCTGCGGTGATGAAATGCAGACGGGAGCATGATGTTATCTTGCACCTATAAACTTTGCTCTGAGTCCACTGGTGGCCACTATCCAGAACTGCTGAGTTCAGACACACTGGCTTGTACTAAGTAGAAATGGCACTTTCAGTCTTCAGTAAACAGCATTTTGCCGCAGGGCCCAAATCCTTCAAACATTTGCCTAGGTAATTGTCTGTTTTTGCCTTCTAGTGTCTCATCATCAGCTTATCTTTAAATTCAGACTGTCTAAATGAGCATGTGAGGATAGGGGAAGAGCTGCTGGAGAGCAGGGGAATAAACCATTTCAGACTTAATTCACTGGCAGGAGAGCCTAATGTGAGTGAAACTAAGCGATCATTTTAGGATCACGGTGAGGAAAAAATGAGTAATACAGCATATTAATTTAAACAGATTAAAGAGCTGCACAAATAAATGAAGGGGTTTTTTGTTTTGCTTCTCTGGCATGCCCCAAATATCAACAACTGCAAAACAGCAATAACAAATATACATATCTCTGGTTGAATTTAAATGAATTGTCTCAAAATATTGCCAATTTTTAAAACCATAAAAATGTAGACATAAAACCCACTTCAATTAGGTCAGTTTCTGAAAGATATTTTTCCTGACCAAGCCAACTACCTATAACCTGCAAGTATCTCATTTCTTGCCCTCCCATTGGATTTCTATGTAGACGCCTTGTTTAATCTTACTTAAATAATTATTCAGTATTTGTTTATGCTTCACAATTGCGTTCAGCTTTGAGATAGTTTCTTAAATGGGAAAAAGTTCCTTTTGCTTATAATGATGTTCCGTGATCTTACTCGTCACGCCGCAGTTGTCTCAAACT
>JAOEHX010070145.1:13559-27521 GCA_025448015.1 Bolborhynchus lineola | reverse complement strand
TGTATGTTAGATTTAGAGGACTGATGTATCTTCATGGGACACATTTACATTGTATGACTTCATGATCCCCCTCTTCCTAGCCTTGTTCTCATTGTGGGAACATATTTTAAAAAAAGGTCACCTATCATGAACCAGGGCTTCAGTTATTGTTTTAGAAAATTTTTTTGTCTCAAAAAGAGAAATTATTTCCTAACTTACTTTCAAGGTTGGCTTTTCCTGAACTTGGATGCTGTAGAGCATAATCACCCTTAAAGCACAAATAAGAACATCTGCTTGACCTCACAAAACATAGTGAAAATACAAAATGCTGACATGACACACCTGGAAGAATAAAAGCATAACCAAAATTAACAGCCTGGCTTGCCTTTGTGTTATGACCTGCTTGTTTGACTCTTAGAAATCCACGTATCATTTTATAAAGGCAATTTCTCTACAACAGTAAGCAATTACTATGTGAACTCAATCACATCCACCAGTGTATAAAATTCCACTTTAGCCTGATGACTAAACTATCAAAAACTATACAAGTGTACTTAACTGCAATCATGATTAAACTGGTATTTATTAAAACATTATTCACTTATTTTCAAATGCAATCGGGAATGCAACACCTAATACTACGCCTGCCATATGAACCTGACAAGGTCAGGCTCTGGTTTCATTTATACCAATAATTTATCTAATTAAATCTTGAAAGAGACTCAGAGACTACATAAGAAAGAAAAAGCTGTTCGTGTGGGTCTTAATTCACTTGTTGTATGAGCAAGTTACAAAAATTCATTGTACCTTGACTGAGTTCTTGGTAAAATGAAAAAAGAGCAGATAGCCTTGGGGAATGGGAAATATTATCCCATTTGGAAGAGCTGCTCTGTATAAGAAAAAACACTTGCTACTGTTGACCATGCTGTTTCTGATCTGCAAATAGTTGAGAGTTTTGGTCTCAGAGCTGTCAGAATGCTACCTCTCAGCAGCACTAAATGCCTTCATAGATGAAAATACCTTTTTTACTCCATGAAGAAAAAAAATAAATATTCAACATACTTTTTTATATTTCTTTTATCCCAAAGCAGATCAAAGTTTAGTTAAATTAATTTTATAAGTTGGGCAAGACACCAACATTTGCATTCACAGCTAATCACAAACTATTTGACCTTGGGCAACCTTCCATACATCAAAGAAGAGGGTTCAGAAAGACATTACATGAAGGCACTAATAAAGACTATTCACTGCACAGTCTAACACAAGGCACTGTAGCTGTCAACTGAATGGTATGACAGTGTTCAGCTCAAACAAGTAATCCAGTTAATGAGGCATATCTCAGGAACTTGCCGAGAAAGTAAGGGTGTGAGTAATATGGGTGCCTTCTTATGTATTAATAGAGTATTAATCAAGCCAAGGTACATTTTCATATACCAGTGACAGAAGGATTCGGCAGTATGAGAGTGTTGAAGCTTAAAGTACCTTTAAGAATGCAGGATCTAGTTCTTTGTTTTGTTTGAACTAAAATAAATAAATCCAAACATTCAGAAGTCAGTGCTTATAATTTTGTATTGTTTCTTCAGCTATCCTTTGGAAACTTAGTTAAACACCATCACAGATGTTCTGTGAAAAAATTCGAAAGGAACAACTACACTATGTCATTTTAAGCAAATTAAACCTGTGCAATCTAAGCCAGTTCCCTTCAGTCTTCATATTTTATCTTATTTAGGGATGGAACATGGGATACTTTTCTGTGTTTTCAAGAGCAGGGCCTTGTTAAGCCTTGATAAACAGCTAATATGACCACAGCTTGTTGTTTCTGTGGTGGTAGGAGCATCTCAAGAAAATCATGGTAACTTTTTTTGAAAATTGCAAAAGTAACTGATAATAAAGTACTTTTTAAACCAAAAATATTGTTTAGATATGCTAGGGTTATTGTTCATGGGAATATTTTAAAAAGTCATGTAAAAAGATGTTTCCACTGTAATAATTGTGGTTTTCAGCTATTAATTCCCTTCAATGGTACATTGGAAATTTATAATGAAATACATGCAGTGGCATAGACTGATGTTTTTGGTTTTATTTTTTTTTTTGCTGATAAACATAGTGAAGTGGAAATTCCAGGATCAGGGCAACTTTCAACAGTGTGGATAAAAGTATTCACTACCGTTTTGTATGCAATTAACATACATTCAGTAGAAGCTACTAGTATTCCTAGGGCCCAGACAGTGTTTGATCAGTTGGGGCACAGGATTCTTTTGCAACACCAGCTCCACATACAAGCACTTGACACAGAGCCCAAAGTTAGGACAGGTAAGTAGCATAATATTTGCACGCAACATCAAGAAAATGCAAAGATATGGTTATGGTGTCATTTGTCACTTCCAGAAATGGATACAGGTTCTCAGAGGTGCACAACTATAGAAAAGAAAGTGAGCTTCCTTATTCTTAGGACCATACTGCCTTCATGGTCAATTCCTACTCCTTAAATATATGCATGAGGAAGAGAATCTATCATTAAAATTTTTTGCTTTTCTGTTGTTTTTTTGTTTGTTTTTAGGAGAGGAATAACACTAGGCCTAGACATGTAATAAAAGTTTCCCCAACAAATACCTCTTTTGGATTTATTGTATACTTATTTGCTGTATTTTTAAAAATGGAGCCTCTGCTTCTCCATCCAATTGTAATGAACAAGGGCAGCAAATGTAACATAAAATTTCATGTCAGTGGTATGGTTTTTAACATCTTTTTCATATTCATATTCCTTCTTTTTCTTCATGTATCCATTTTGTCATGCTTCTGCAGATCTCTTCCTATTTACTCTTCCTCTCAATGCAGTTCCCTGAAGCAAGCTTCAGCTTCAGTTTATGCTGTAGACATCCACTGGCAGATAACCCTACACTAAAAATCGGAGGTTAAATTGATGTACATTCCCATGTACACAGGAAAAACGTCAGATTCATGCATGTCAAACTAACATTCAGCATCTGGGAAGATTAGCCAAAGATTTTTAGGTACTTGTATAAATCTCAGAAAACCCAGACTCAGCACCATGAACTGTCCTCCAGCCTTCTTTCTTTACATTTTGAACCATTTTACTATGTATCTGTTTCTCTTTGCCTGCATTTTGTAGTTGGAAAACAGAGAAATTTCTTTAAGCTGTTTTTGTAATAGATAAACTGGTAAGTGTGAAGTTTGTGGAATGTACGAATTGCTTGAAACAGCAAAATACACAATCAAATAGAATTGCTCTTAATTACTTAAAGATGGCATAAGAAAATTAAGTGTAATAATACTGTGGAATATATAGGTAAGTCAAATGGAACTGCTTTGTAAAATATGGTAGAAATTTCCTAGGAGTAGGAAATCCAAGAAACACATTCCAGCACATCCTATTTCAACTGTTCAGGAGGTTTTTTCCATTTCAAAGATTTTATTTTAAACTGTTACAATAATTAAATAAAACTGGAATGAAAGGTAAAAGACCTCCATCTTTGAAGAAAAAAATATTTTAAAAGATACTCCATTTTTAGCAAATTCCAGGCTTTTTTCTTACTTCATAAGAAACTTTATTCAGAACTCTCTATCTCTTCCATGAAATAGAGAGTCTATCCACACTGATTGCTCACAATAATTTTCAAAGACACTCAGAGCATTTTTATGGGATTCCTGGGAAAAGGTTTCTGAGCTCAGTAATTGGGATTTCACACTGATCAGGCTTCCCAGCAGATGGCTAGATCTAGCTAACCTGAATTCACTTAGTAATATTGGTGGGCCTTGTGTTGACAGCTGCTTATATACCAACAATGAATTGAATTAACCAGGTTAATTCAATTTAATCTCATCAATATTGTTGCTGCTGTTAAAAATAGCTTTTGCCACCATCATTTGTTATACTAGTTGTAATACTTATAGGACTGCTTTATACATGCTGGTATTCACAGGGATGGATTCTTTTTAATTTCATTTCTTTGGATTGGACATATCTAGATGAATAAAAAAGTTATGATTTGTATAGCTTGTGAAGAAAAAGTTATGCTGCCTTGTGACTGAATCAAGTATACCTTCATAACAGCTTCATGATTAAACTGACAGATCATACAGCAGCATGGAAGTAAAAGGTGATGTATGAACTATTAAGGTTACTACTAAAAATGCTGCAAATGTGTGAGATAAATTCCTAGAACACTAAAAGCTATAATATGAATACATTTGAAGGATAAGCTAACTTAAAAATAGCAATAAAGTACCTGGCCTGATGGACAGATTTGAGAATTACCACTCAATTGGAAAGAAACTAAAAAAGCAAACAAATTCAGAAGAAAATGGCTTAGAAATATTTTGTGATATTTTATCAATTTGGTTATTATTCTCCTGCATTTTGTTTGGCATCCTATTTCCCATTCTTTCAGTTTTCCTTTTGCAAACTGCCTGTAAAGAACTGACAAGCAAATCTGATATATCTGAGCATCTCCATGACACCTTACCCATTTTATTTACACTTTGTTTGCAATCTGAGGTTTCTTGCCTTTGCTTTAGGCAGAGAATGCTTCCTCTTCTGCCATGTTCTATAACTGTTGGGTGATGTCAGTGTTGCTCAGATTCCTCTCCATGATTTGTGTTCAGCCCAATCCAGTGACTGACAAACTATTATACAGATCCTGCAGCTGCATATACTTATGTCACCCTAAATTCTGGGAGCTTTAAAGAAAATAGGATAGCTTTGCTATTCATACAAGGAGGGCTTATTTGGTTTTGTTTAAATGAAGAATGAATAAATGAAAGCAGGACTGAAGAACATGACAAAAATAATAGTCAGGTGAAAGAGTGGATGGCTCAAAGGTTTATAAAGGAGGGGCATTGCAGAAATTATTTTAGTTAAATTTAATGATCCCGATAATCATACTGACTTAATTCTCCTGAACCCAAAAATCAGTTTCAGATATAAAAAAACAAATATGGTGGTCATTTAAAGATACAGGATTGCTGATGGAGAAGGGAGGAAGGATTCAAAATATGCCATTTTTTATTTTTATCACAGAGTGTTAGTATGGATTTCTATGGAATTTTTTCTAAGTTTTTCTTGGAGAAGGTCTTAGGAGGAAACATGTCAGTCATCTGGCTCCCTAGTAATCACATCTGTAAATACAGAGAAACCAGGCTAATCATAACGATTACCCCGACTAATGCTTTGATGTTTTTTCTCTGTAAGTCCATATATGGCAGACTAATGAGGTTCGACATCAGCTGTCTGAAACTCCTAACGAAATGCTGCTGACATGCCAAGAGGAAGATACTGTGTGTGTTATTGCTGCTGATTGCTGCCATTGCAAAATGTGCAAACTGTCTGCTCCTCAGCAACTGCAACAGCTGCCAGTTGAAACGAACAGTACATCCTTGAAAGAAAAAAAATACTCTTGAAAAGAAGTAGGTAGCATTCCTTATTAAAAAGATCTCGTTTTGAGGTATTTGCATTAAGATGTCTGCTCAGCCAATAAATATCGTATGGGTTCTTTTGTCAGATTTTAAATCTATCTTCTTTTAGATTCAGGGAGAATAAAGGTATAGGTATATTACTCCTGAAAGACAGAGAGAATTAACTTTTTTTGTAGAGAAGAATTGAAGTAGACAATCTTTTGAGGTAGTTTTATTTCCTATATTTTAATAAAATTCCATATGCACTCCTGAAGAAATGTACCTCAGAGGCTCTTACCTGCATCACATTCTTGGGCACAATTTTGGTCCACTTCATGACAGCACACAAACTTTGCTTTGATATTGGTAATGAAGGACACTTTTAAGAATGTAGGTATTTATAACAGAAACACTTTCTGCCCACTGTGTTACCTATTGATCTCTTTATGTTCTGGCTGTTCAGCATTAATGTCAGCATTAAAGTCAGCATTAAAGTATAGCAGCTTCCCTGAGCTGTGTGTTTGGTCTTGACTCTAGTGTTGTATTAAGGGACCATATAACATTTTTTTTTGCTACTGATTACTGAGCAAAACCAAATGAGATTTTGTTCTTCATAACCTGTCTGAACCTTAGACTAGGAACAGTGTTTCTGCACCTTCCTGTCAGCCTTAACTTCACTTCTTTGGTGGTTATTTGATGCATTTAAAGGATTGCTACCCCAGTGAAGGAAAAGAGAACATAAACATGCTGCCCAAGTGTAGAGGGAAACATTGTAGTCACACTGCTCAGTTTGGTGCTAATGGCATCAGCTTTTAGAGTTCAAGATGGTGGCCAGGGAAGGGAGGAAATTACTCTGGAAAGAGAACAAAAAGCAAGAGGAGCAGGCTGAGCTATACATTAATAGGGATGTTTGAATATTTGGCTATAGACATTATAACTTTGAGAACCCTAAATGGTTCTGGTGGATTACAGAGACATAGGCAGATCAGGTCTGACAGATTAGATGTAGTAGGATCCAGAGCTATCCTGCCTAGTACTCTCATTTGTCCTTATTTCCACTTCAGTATTTATTCCTCACAAGAAAAGATCAGATATTATTTTCATAGTAATGTTGTATTTGCTAATATTATATTCCATATTATGATAATATTATATTAGATTATTACAAGTCACAGTAACATCCTGAGCAGGAAAAGCACAGTGCCTGAAATTCAAGCAGTTTGCTGTAGTAACCTCACATTTTCTAAATTGATTCTGAGTGATATTCACCTTATTCTTTCAAGAAGTGAAGTATTTTGGATTTCAAAATATTTGAACTGCCATACAATGCTCATGGCAAGGGATGGGGAGAGGACTAGTATCTCTTCTAGCAGGAAGGGAACTGGTAATACTTGTGCTTGACCCTGGGTTTCAAGCCATTAGCACTTAACTAAAGCTGAACTTCTCTGAATACAATATTGGCATAAAAGAAATGCAGAGTACATTGCAGGAGACTCTTCGGCAGTATGTTGTAAATTCATTTGTCATAGTATGGATGGGGTGTTAGTTTGTTATAGTTGCAACTGTCCTCCTTCTTCAAGGAAATGGTTTTAAAGAAAGCATTTAATGGTGTTTTGCAGTCATCCATTGTGTCTGTGTCTATAGTCTTAAAGCATTGCAATTCATGAAAACATGGAAGTCTATTGTATGGCTGGAAATCATTGTTTGTCTCCATCCATTGGTCACAGAAAAAAAAAAAAAAAAAAAGGCTACAAGAAATTCAATACTATGTCCTTATGCCCAGCTCAGGAATTCAACTTCTAAATGCTTTTTTTGCCCTTTTTATTTATTTATTTATTGGTATCTATTATAAGGACTGTAATAAGCTGTACTTTTTTTTCATTCAATTGGTTTTTCTTTTGTTATATATTTTTCTCAGCAAGCTTTAAAAGAAGCAGCATTGTGAGATATAGCTCTGTGAGATGTAGCATTAGCTGGGGCTTTTTGCTGTAATCTGTGTTCATATAGATATGTTGTTGAGTCCAGTGATGTTGAGTTTGCGATGAACAGGCTCTTCTCTGGTCTGCCCTGAAAAATCTTGCTTGTTCCAGTCCCTGTCTTGCACTGTAATCTGCTGTTTGGTGAAATACCATGTGGGAGGAGAAGCAGACTACTGCCTTAATCAGTGTAATTTTCTTCACAAATTATCTGATTCAGGTTCTGCTGAAATAAATAGAAATATTTTAAAGGTAATTAGATAAATGGTTTATTTTCTTGAATTTTCCTACAGCTGCTGATGCTATCAGATCTGATAACACACCCTCTCTTTCTATAATAGATAATAAAGAAATGTAGTTCTGTTCTCACTGGAACTAAGTGGAGTCCTATCTATATTACTAAACAGGGATCTTAGTCACCTTTGGGTGAACTCTAATAAAAATTATTTGCATGAATTGGATTTTCTAATATTTTTCTATGAGGAAAAACTTGATTGATTTGACCTATTATCAAAATGTAGGCTGTTGCCATGTTCACCAGTCATCTATTTTATTATTGCTTTAAGTTAATGACAAATTGAATTTGTCCATGATACTGTATATCATTATTTTAAAACTATTTCCTGTAATTTTTAATAACTCCATTCAAAAATATGACAAGGCTGGGATTTTGAGAGCTTTGGTCTAGAAGTAAAAAATTCTACAGTTCTCTCCAGAAGGCAAAAGATTGGATGTTGGTTTTGTTTTTTTTCCTCTTTTTCCGCCCCCGTAATATCTAGCAGTAGTTTACTAGCTCTGCCTCTTCCCTTATATACTGAGATAATATTTACCATGCAGTTTCATAGAAAAAAGCTACCCAATTTAGAACCTAGCCTGCTATCCTGGTTTCAGCTGGGATAGAGTTAGTTTTTCTTCCTAGTGGCTGGTGCAGTGCTGTGTTTCGGCTTCAGTCTGAGGATAATGTTGATAAAACACTGATGTTTTAGTTGTTGCTGAGAAAGGCTTACCCTGATCAAGGGCTTTTCAGCTTCTCATACTGCCCTGCCAGCAAAGAGGCTGGGTGCACAAGAAGCTGGGAGAGGGCACATCCAGGACAGCCAACCCCAACTGAGCAGAGGGATACTCCATACCATTTGATGTCATGCCAAACAACAAAATGGGGGGGAGAGGGAGGTGTCACAGGTTTTACCTTTTTTCCAGTTCTCTTCCCCATTTTGCTGAGGACAGTGAGCAAGCAGCAGTGTGACATTTAGCTCACTCATGGGTTAAAGCATAACACCCATTTTCCTAGCACTTTAAAGAAAGTCAGGCTCACAATGTTACAGCAGAAAGGTCAGAGGCAATTGGGCAATGGTGCCCAGTGCATAGCTAGCAGGAGAAATGGAAGCACTCAACATCAAGGTACTTGAGTAGGAGATGTGACAAGAGGCAAGCCTGAAAACCTCACCAATCATTGCCAACTGTCCTACAGATCAGTGGCCTTTAGTCTGTGATCCACAAATTCCAGGAAGTTAACACTATTTTTAAATGACTTGCAAAGTTGACCAAGAGAAATAATTTAATGTGTGCTATGCAACAGTCTGAATTAGTTGAACTTTCTAAACTGAACTCTCATATATTAAAAAATTTCTTTGGAACCCACAAATCACAAAAAAGGTTGAAAATGGATCTATACATAATTCATTATATATAATAGCTTATGGGTTGAAGACTAGAGCAGGTTCTGCAGTGAGGAATTTTTTTGCCTTACTTTCATATAGTATTAATTTCAGTTCAGGTGATATCACCGTTTCAGTGAGAGTAAGTATTTAAGGATTTTAGATAATGATCTTTCAAAATGCGTTACTTGATTTTGATTTTTCAGTCCTGCATATAGTGTAATGCAGATCCTAAATTGAGGTTTGATCTCTTAAAACTCTTTAAACTCTTTTAACAGCATATCGTATGTCATTTGGAAGACGTGGTGATAAATTCGATAGTAGGCATCTGGTGCTATTAAAAATGTGGTCTTTGCTTTTGAGGGTTGAAAATAAAACAGACATATAAACCAGTGGTGATGATGTCTGGGAAACCACAGAGATCTAAGCATTTCTCTAATTTTGTCAAACAGTTCACAGAAGGTAACTTCCCTAAAAATTTGAACCCTTTTTGTTTGTTAATATTCCAATTCTCAAAGCTCATTCTTGAACAAAAATGCTGAAGGGTCCACTAAATCCACCAATAATAATTAAACAATCAAGGTCTTATCCAAAACATTCTGTAGTCCATAAAAATAATTCCATTATTTTAGTATGTCATGAATATACTGTAATTTCAGCATAATTCTCTCGCTCTGTATAGTCCTATTTTAAGTCAGCGAGTCTCTTGGTATGTATACATCTTTTCATACTGAGGAGGAAGTTCAGAAACAGACTCCACCTAAATGATTCTGCAAATAATTCTTTGTCTCTAGGGAAGAACTGATCATTTCCTCTTCCTCATCTTCTTCAGTGGGCACAATTTTAGCTAGACCTAGAAGTCACATGGTACATATTTATTCCCTGACTGAAGGGTCATAAAAGTCCAGGTGTTCATATTTTCAAATTCAAAATTAATGTATGTGTTTGTTCTCTATATTACACTTAACACTTGCTATGTCTGCAAGTAATCCCTCCAGTAAATTCAATCCTTCTACAGAGCAAAAGGAAAACAAAGAAAAAAGTGGCAGAAGTACATTCTAACCCAAGTCACTGTCAAAATGTGTTAACAGAATTTGTTCATCTTTAAAAAGATCTTTCTGGTAGCTCCATTGCTGTTCATGATCATGATTGAAAACTTGTAGAAACAATATAAAGCCTGTAGGAATAATATAAGAAGCATCTGTTCTTCATCTAGTTTTACACTTTAAATGCTCTTCCATTAGCTTTTGTGTCCTGTTAGCTTCAAGAATATGGAAGTATGGAGGTAGCTTGTGCAAAGTTAAGCCTGTGGAGGCGTCAGGCATGGACCCCATTTCTGGTTACAAATGAAATAATTTATTTCACATCTTGTGTCCCTTTTATAGTCTACTAAGTGCTAAGCAGTAACTTTCCACTCTCTTACTTTCTTATATTCCCAATTCAGCAAAACTACTAAGGGTTACAAATATTTACATCGTTTGGTCTGTCTTTGAGATACACATCCTGTTTATCTTGCAAACTGTCTGCTTTGTTTTGGTAACCCATCTTTACCCTTCATTGCTGCTTTACAGCTCCCAAAGCTTAGGCAGGACCAGGGCAATAGCACCAGGTGTTTTCTTCACTCTTCCCAGGGCTTAAGCCAGAACTCCTGAATCCATTTTTTTAACTATTTCTATCCCTTCACCCACATAAGCACATTAAATTAATTGTTGGAGAAGTGAGAAACCATTCTGATGGTCTCATATTTTTTCACAGACAATTTTAAGATAGGGTTCTGGGAACTAGCCTTCAGAGGGGCCTAATGAGGTTAGAAGAGATTCTGCTGGGCTACATGAAACTGGAGTGATATCCATCTGGCTTAGACACTTTCCTTCCAGATGATTTTGAAACTCTCTCTGGGTATCTGTCTATTAGAACCTGGAATGCCACTCATCTGCCCCCATCCCTGAAGGTATTGTGTCTTGGTAGGCAGAGGATGAGAGCTCCAGGAGTGTACCTCAGTGAGATTTGCTACAGCTGTACTTGAGAGAAAGGCTGTTTCAAGTCATCCACGATCTGTGGGTTATACTGCAGTTGTGGCTAATGATAAAGCACACATGTGGCTTTGTCAGACAGACTGGGCTGACCCAAATCAGCATTATGTTTTAAGACTGTGTCTGATTTAATCTGATAGGTCGTTGTCAGTGACTTCAACTGTGTCCAACTGTGTTAAAACCTGCTCTGCTCTTCAGGGGTTGCTTTTGCAGTGTGAAAGCAAAGTGATAGATTTCATGCATTTCATTTCAGCACTTTCTGTTAACCTTTTCTAATTCTTATGTTTAAATGAATAAATAAAGGAGAAATTGTAGGATTTGGGGTGTTCTGCCAAGCAGTGTTTCTGTAAATAACATGATTTTGCAGGCTGATTGTCTATAATGGAATGTTTGTGCTCCTATCATTATCTGTAAAACAAGTCTTTCTCAAATTTTCTACAAATATACAACACAAGCCTGTAATAATATGCAGCGCTAAATTGCTGTAAAATCAGGTTGCATGTGCTAAGTACATATCTTCAGATTGTATAAAATCTAAGCTTATGGCATATACTTACCTAAGAGAGATAGTTTCTCAAATACTGCATTTATTTTTTCATGTTTCATATGTTGATTCTAAAATTAAATGCTGTCAAAACTGGTAACATTAAACCCTAGCAGTTCTATAGACTTTGTGATGTTGTATATGCTAATTTTACTAGAAAATATATAGGGAATTAATTTCTCTCTTTTGGACTCTCTGTACTAAATCTGAAATTTTACTGTACAAAACTGAGCCACTGAAATGCAAATTCAAGGGATATTATCCTGATTTTGAGAATTTTCATTAGCAGCTTCATTCATGTCTGTGTAGGTACTAGTTGTGCAGTCTTTGTTCTGTACATGATGCATTTTCTTTCAGTAAGAATGTCTGAACCTAGGAGTCCAAAATTAATTTTCTTGTCTCAGACAACAATATTAATATTTCAATCAGATGCCTATTTTTGATTAGTAGTTTCCAACAATGGTTTTGTGTAAGGAGTGATGAGCGCATTCACATGAGGTTCCAGAATGAGACTTCGGGCACATAGATATCTGCATCATTTAATTTTTTACTATTTTAATGTGATGGCCATACAGGTTATTGTGAAGAACCTGGTATGTGCCCTATGCATAGCCTTAGCTCTCTCACAGACAAAACAGATGGTTAAGGTGAGGCAATAACTGGATGCCCTACTGTGCGTCCTCTATCGGACATGGTGTTTGGGGAGTGACCATTTCACACTGGATTAACCAGGTTACTTTAGAAGTTCTTACATCGGATAGAAATTGAGGCTTTAATCCTTTTGGCTTTAATCATCAGTACTGCTCTGCCAAATAGTTCTATGAGTTACTGAATCAAGCAGGTTTATCAATCTCTATGTTTTTCCATGGTAGTAATTCTATTACTTACTATATCATAATTCTTCCCTAGAAGGAATAAATATTTTTGGTTTACTTTATCAGTGCAGCCTATTGATTTAAGTCTTTTTCTGAGCTTCTTAGTGAAAAACCTGGAGAAACAGTGGTTCCTCTTTATTTCTTTACTGTTCATTATCTTGTAGGATCTAGTGGCAATGCATGAAATACTGTTTTCTAAGGTGATTCTTGTAAGACATGGCAATAAGGTAGAGAGCAGCAATGAAGGGACAAAGTAAAGAATATGTAAATGAACAACAACAGGTATTTACTTTTGGCAATAGAAATCAGCATAAAATTTGATCGATTAAATTGAAAGAAAAATCAGCAAGATTTAGAGGCAATAAAAGTAGAAATAAATACTTTTAGATAAGTTGCAATAAGACAAATTGGAAGAGCAGGGCAGTCAGCTGTACATAGTGACCAGAGGTAATTTCTAAAAGTGCTATCTCTGTTTCGATTTAAGTCACAACCTGTTTTCCTGCTCTTAGGCCACTGTTTGTGTAGATAGTGCCTTCCAGAGGGCTGCAACATCATCTTTTCTTATCTTGTCTGTAAACTTTCCCAATAAAAATATTGCATTCCAAAGGGGTAAAGATATAGAAAACTCCTTAAAGTTGGTCATATGCAAGAAGAAACTGAATGTTTTATCCCTGAAAACAGAGAATTAGACTGAGTTGGCTAGGGAAAGGACATGAAACTGCCTGCTGCTGTCGGAAGTCACAGATGTCTCAGCATCAGAAGGGAAAGTCATTTCCAAACAAACCAGATCGTGAAGGATAAGGAAGGAACTTTGAAGTAAATTTTGAGATATTTGTAGATACCAGAAATGCAGTTTATTTTTGCAGGGATCTGGCTCTAACTTCTGCTCTGGAAAGAAGCAAGAGTATTCAATATGTGGTTTGGGGTAATTCCTTTACCCCCTCTTTGCCCACATCCCTCCCATTCATTACCCCACTGTACTCTGAATTATTAAAATATAAGTAAAGTATACTAGTAAAGTATAAGGGCCCTGGGGGACATGGTTTAGTGAGAGTTGATCCTGCCCATGGCAGGCGGGTTGGAACTAGATGATCTTAAGGTCCTTTCCAACCCTAAGTATTCTATGATTGCATGATTCTAAGTAAATATTTTTTGCAGAGGACTGGACAAGTGAAAGAAGAATTCATTTTGACAATAACCCAGATGTCACACTCGGTAACCTTACAGGAAAGAGAGATATGACTGCAGAAGACAGGTGAAAGAACAGGAATACAGTTATCGTTTCAGACCTGAGAATATTACAATTGAATCTCAGTCAAGAGAGACAAGTATACTAGAAAAGATGTCTCATTGTCACTAACTGAATTTGCATGGATTTCTGTAGTAGCAAAAAAAAATCCTTCAAGTTGATTTCTATAGCCATAAGTAGTCAGGACTTTTGTTTCCTCTTCATTTGCAATTTTTAAATTTTCTCTTTAAAAT
>JAOEHX010070141.1:0-10092 GCA_025448015.1 Bolborhynchus lineola | reverse complement strand
TGGGTTTCTTGTTGTTGTGGGTTTTGTTGGTTGTTTTTTTTTTTGTTTTTGTTTTTGTTTTTTTTTTTCAAATGGTGTATTTCTCCCTGAAACATATTCACTGCTACACAATGGTAAGAGTGTGTTACACTGTATTACACTTGAATCCCAAGGTAATGATATGGTACTATATCCTTACCCTGTAATTCTCTCTTGGTCCAATCCAACCCAAGTTCCCAGTAGCTACTGCTTCTGTTTTAAAGTTAAATCAGAAATAAACATCCACAAAGCAGTTATTAGTCTTTTGGCATGACCTACTAGGTTTTCAGCAATCCCACACTGTTTATGGGTTTTCACACTTTTACTCCCACATGTTCACATACTGTCTTCCTTACTATATGTCAGATTACTCTTGCTTAAACGTTGTGCTGTGTATCCTGCTTCCGTGTTTTGATCATCAGTTGGCACATCTTCGTTTTGCCAGTCCTCGATTATTTCTCCAGTTACCTTATTTCCTGAAGACTATATCAGTAAGACTTCTTCATGTTGCTTGTCTACGGCACAGTAGGCCCACACTAGAAGACAGAAGCTCATCTCCCAGACTAGGTCTGTGCAAACTCCTGAAGCAGCACAGCGGAGGAGGCAGTGCTCATGGGTGACAGCATGAAAGGACCTTCTGGAAGGTTCAGCAGGATGGGAAAAGCTCTAATGGAAGATAATGATAACAGCAGCGTGGTGCGTTTTTGAGTCACAAGCTGCAATTAGATTTAGCTCTTGTATTACAAGCCAGTTCCTCATTTGCCATATTACAAGTGCTTAACACTTGATTTATTTATTTATTTTAAATTTAAATCATGACTAACTTACAGAAAGGCATCCAGTTTCATTCTGAAAACCTTAAACACTTCTCTTTTCCTTGATGTTGTACAGGAATTATGAATTACTTTCAAATCTAAAAAAACATTTACCTAATTTATAGCTTCACCTTGCTTCAGCCTAAAATAAACACTAAAAATCAGGGTACAATAATCCTGAATCAGTATTTTAAGGTGCTAGTGACCAACACAAATTCAAGCACAGCTGAAATAATCTTAGTGGCTGATTACAAATTTGGATCAGGCCTTCAGCTGAATGAGCAGCACAGAAATGATTTATTTTTTTAATCTGGAATTTGAGGAATGGCAAATTAAAAAAAAACAACAAAAAAAAAACAACAAAAAAAAAATGCCAACATGTCAGAACCACAGCTTACATAGCTCTGTACAGTATCACCAAGTGAGATGATGTTTTTTGTGGGATTATCTGGCACAGATATACCCTCTCATCTCATGTTGATTATTAGAGTTTTCCAGTGTGAAAAAAAGTGACAGGAAAATTTATGACTAACAGTTTGAGATGAAGTCATCAAGTGATTCTTGGTGTGAATTAATAAATATATACAAATAAACACATGAATATCTGTTGGATTGAATGCTAAAAGGATATTTGCATGTGTCTTCACGTTTCATGTAAATTATTGTGTCATTATGTCTATGTTAGTAAATTAATTTTATGTAGTACTGATTTTTGTAAAGTCATTTATTAAAAATCTTTTTTTTTTTTCATTCCCTGGTTACATATTATTCAGATCTATTATTATGATATATATTATTACAACAGGGAAAGAGAAGACTGGATCTTACAAAAATACAATCTTTATGTCCTGGGGAGACTAATGTAAATGAAATCTGCAGTATGTCAGCACATCTAGTTAATTAGTGATATGAATCATGATTTGATTTTTTTTGTTTATTTCATGCTTTGTTAATGTAAAGCAGAAGCATCAGAAATGAACATTCCTGCTGTGTCACAGAAGCAAATTTTAATAGCAGGGCCTCAAACTTTAAGTGAAACAGAAGTCATGCAGCTTAATTCCAAAAAGAGCCCCATTTAATCATACTGGCTTTGGTGGATGTGTGGTACTGCTGAGGAATAGTTCTAAAACAAACCCCAAACAATCAAAAAAACTCCAAGAAAACACAGCAGCCCGCTTTCACTAAATATTGTATACAAATATTTCTAATTTATGCACACTTTGGTAACATAGAGATTATTAATAATCATACATATATAGGTTCACATAAAATCTCATGAAAACTTACAGAAAAATATGCTGCCAGCTTAATAGTTGGCAAAATAAAATGGATGAATCTCATAAAGTTTTTATAGCAGTATTATCTGTGTTGTGTTATCCATTCTGTGACAAATTCAGAATTAATGTGAAGGTTTTGTATAATTTTCCCTGCATAAATAGCAGTTATAATAGACTGGATTTTCTGGTATACACAAAGCCTAGTATGGAAGCCTACCTTGGGGCTAGAGGGTAGTGATCATTTGCACAAATTCTAGTTGGATGCCAGTAACTAGCAGTGTACCACAGAAGTCAACACTTGGTCCAGTCCTGTTTAACATCTTCATTAATGGTCTAGATGATGGGGCAGTGTGCACTCTCAGCAAGTTTGCTGAAGACACTAAACTGAGAGGAATGGCTAATATGCCAGAGGGTCGTGCCACCCAGAGCAACCTTAACAGGCTAGAGAAATGGTCTGACAGGAATCCATGGAGTTAAACAAATGGAAGTGCAAAGTCCTGCGCCCTGGAAGGAACACCTCCAGGCACCAATACAAACTGGAAGCACCCAACTGGAAAGCATCTTGTCAGAAAAGGAGCTGGGGGTCCTGCTGAACACCAACTTGAACATGAGTTAACAATGTGCCCTTACTGCAAAGAAAGCTAATGGTGCTGCAGTATTGTTGCCAGCAGGTCAAGATCCTTCCTCTCTACTCTCAGCCCTGGTGAGACCACACCTGGAGTACTATATCTAGTTCTGGGTTTCTCAGTGCAAGGGAACATGCAAAAGAATAGCAGAGGAAATTTTTAAGAAAATACTATTGTAGAATTGAAATTACTGGATTGAACCCTCTAAAATTAGTGAAAATTTACAGGTGTTCTATGAGAAAATTTAGCCTAGGCAGCTTGCATTATTGAATCCCAAACCCTTGGGAGAAAGTTTTACTAAAATCTCCCAGGTAATTAAGTGCATGTGGGAGAAAATAGAGTAACACTTGCCCAAACTAATAGCAGGCAACAAATACCTATAGCTTCTGCTGTTCAAGCAGAAAAGAATACCCTCAAAAAATACTTGTATGCCTTCATTTGCATTTTCCTTTCAGTCTCTGCTACCTATGAGATACTGCAGGGAAGAAAACCCACTTAAGATTCCTTTTTAAAGAATCAATAACATGTCTACTTCTTTCCTTTTTCAGGTTGTTCTGATGCTTGAGAAAAAGTTGGTTTTGAAGACCAATTAGAAAGATCTTTCTGTCTTTCTGAAGCACAAGCCACAACTCCTAAGGAGAGAAACACCATGCCAAAATGAACCCTGTTTGAGTAGTAGTTCATCTTGATTTTACACAAGAACAGTTTAAAAATACTTTCCTAAAGCTCTGAGTGCTACACTTCCTCAATGGTATACATATATTTCAAGTTGCAGTCATAAAATTAGGGACTGGCAGGGTCCAAAGTATAATGAAACCTCATGTAGCACACTGCACTTTCTGATTTTTTTATTTTTTAATATATTTTCCAACATACTTTTACATCTTGAGGGGTTTTTTTTCCCACTGTTCTGCAGCTTCAGGTTACACCTGCATTTCCCATGCATGGTATCCCTTAATACATGTTACATACTACTTTGCTATCCTTGTTTACCTTAAGACCAGTTTTATCCTGCCAAGTGCAATGGGACAATCCCTCAGTATTACATTTGCTTGGATGACTTTATGCCAATGTGGAATTTTGATTTGAGATAAAATACAGTTTCTGTGGAAAGCACAACTGCTACCCACATAATTTGAATAACTCTGTCATAGGCTGTGAAACTCTGAAATACTTACTAATGTAGTCTGACTGATTATGTCAGAACTCAGTCTTAATTATGCAGACTTTTTCCCAAAAAATTCCGTCAGTTTTTGAGCATTCTACCTCATTGATCCTGAAATTATTATTATTTTTATTTTCTTAATTTAACTTGAAAAAGGTAAATTAGTTCTCCTTCATACTATTAAAGTCGCAATTATTACTAGGCATTATATATTAAGGTCTTGTTGAAATAAATACCCTCTCTTACATATGCTCATTTATTTCCCTTTTTATAATATGTTCTGTGAACTATTTTCTACATTTTTAGTTCACATGCACTTTAAAGTTCTCACTATATCCAGAAATAAAAATGCTGAGGTATTTAGAAACTACAGTCCTCAGAAAATGTGACAAAAATTCTTCAATGCATTCAACAAGTGATCAATCCCAATTGGCCTTCAATAAGGTTTGTATTGCACCTCACAGTAAATAGTATTGGCCATTTATTTCTAGTAGAGCCCATGCTGGTCAGAAATTGTGTTTGGCTTCATAAAATACTCCCAGTGAGATTGTTTCTCACAGATCATTAGGCTACATATTAAATAAATAACAATAAAGAGGGGCGGGGGGAGGAGTGAAGGAAAGCCTGACCTCTACTGTTGATTGTAGCTGATGTAATACATATTACTGAAAGATTAGAGGCATTTCTACATAGATGAGAAGAGGTGTTATTAATGGATTAAGTCAGGTAGGCTCAGAGTTGTAGAAATGGCAGGAAGAAGAATGAGGTGCCTGTGGTGTGCATTAGTAATCTTCAATATTTCTTCTCTTTTTTTTTTTCTCAAGAATTCCTAAACCTATAAAAAATCACTTTCACTTCAAAACATGAAAGTGACAATGTTCCCTTCTGTTAAATATATATTACTGTCTATTTATTTCTGTGAATTGAAATGTCAGTGTTGCAATCAATAAGGTTCTGGTTCAAGAAAGTAAATAAAATAACTGCTAGACTACTACAGCCACTGTTCATGAGCTGCAGAACTGAGCAGACATAACAGAGATACAGTGGTTATGTTATTACTTTTCTAACATCATTATACTGTTTTCTGAGATTGTTAAGCATTTTCTGCAGGAAATTTTACTCACACATAGGAGCATACAATTGTGTTAAGTAACTGAAGGCAAACCCGAAGAACAAACAGAAAGAAAAATAAATTATCTTTGGCAACTCTACCACTGTTGATAAACCATGCATTAACTCAATTTTTCTCTTTCTTAACCCTAAACACTGCTTTACCAAGCTGAAATAAAAGGTAAAGATGAAGCTTATCACTCCCAGCTTTCACTCTTGCAATCTACTGACTCACAGCCATGCTGGCTGATGCAGAAGTTGAAGCGGCAAGGGTTAATCAGTAAGAATGGCTCTTAGGCAGAAGCTGTTAGCAATAGAGAAGAGTAGATGGGCTTGATCAGTGGTCAATCTCAAATGCTTGTGTATGAATTGGGTGCTCTACGGTAGCTCAGGAATGGCAACACCCAGGATGGACTCGGAATGAGAACACATGATCATGCTTTTCCCATCCACAGTGCTATAGCCTCTTCCTGTAGGTAACTGCCAGTCCCTAGAAGATAAGGGAAAGAGCTTGTCACTATTGGTGATCCAGCTCTGGGGAGGATTTGAAAGTTAATGGCTCTCTAGAACCTTCTTTTGAATTCCAGGAGCAGCTGTATGCTCGCTCTTACCCTCAGCCCAGGTTTATCAGTTATCTGCTATTTTTTGTTGGCACTGCCCAAAATGGGGCTTTTAAGAGGCCCTTCCCCCCCCCCCCTTTTTTTTTCCTCTACTTCATGTAAATCTGATGATATTGCATGAAAATCAATGTAAGACTTTTTTCTATTTCATGTAAATATGGAATTTCCACATAGGGAAAAGGAGGTAGAGAGAGGAAAAGAAGTAAGGATATCAAGCATGTCCACTCAATACAGAACTTACAGGCAGATTTAATCCTTACTTTATTAATATGAAAGAGACACCCTATCCACCCCCTTGTGCCCTCTCCTACACTTCCCCCCCCCCCTTTTTTCCTTAACATTTGAAGATAATTCTGTCTCTAGTCAGTCATTTTTACTGTAAGTCTCTTTAAACTGTAATTAGATCATCCCCCAGAACCTTTGTCAGAGGAATTCCTGGAGATCTCACTCCTATCTGACAAAGTTGAGAGTTTATATGTTAACAAAGGACTGACTAAATTTACGATTCTTCTATACAATTCCTGGTTTACCAGCAACTACTTTTAAGCTCTATAATAAGAATAAGCACGCTTGTAAAATCATGTTCGTATTTTCTACTTCCTGTCAAATTAGACTCTGAATTTATGAATATCATGATGTGTGTGTGTCTTTGGATCTTAGCCTGCACTCTTGCCACCCTCAGCCATAGAGATCTCAAATGTGTAGGCACCATTTGAACTAATTTCCACACATTAGTTTCATTCCTGCACTCTCCTGACTCAACATGTGACTCTTAGTCACATGCAAGTCAGACATAACAATTTCAACATTGAGTAATAGCATGCATCAGATTAACTCCATCTTTCCTACATGCTTAATGGAAAAGATGAACAAAAATCTGAAGACAAAAATAAATAAACCTTTGTCTCTAGTTTCAAGAGAACTTTTTAAAAGAAGTACCTTTCTTTTAACTGTTCTCATGAATGATAGGTGCTGACTACGGAATACATGATAGCAAGCATCCTTTGCACTCTGCAGCATTCTTGTTATCACCTTTAGTTAAATACATTTACCTGCCAAAGGCACCTAGTCAAGACACTTGTGGAAGGCCCTTAATTCTGGAACTCAGCAAGAACAACATGTGTGTGTTATTAGGGAGTTTTATCAGTAATTGCTCTTCTTTATGGAGCACTGAGTAATTGCTGCAGGAGCAATCTCGGGGGCCAGCCCTGGCTCACACAGTCGGCTTTCAGTAAAATTATGTAATGATTTTTAAATGTTCATATTTGCAAATTCTAAAAGAGTACTGATAACATTATTTTTTAAAAAGGAGGATTATTTTTAAAATGTTTCTGTATAGAAATGATGTGTAAGATTATTCAGGCAACTGTTACAAAGTCCTTCAGCAGCAAAAAATGTTCAGATGTTTATGGCCTTGTATAATGGGAAAAGCACATCCAGCTAGCACTGGCCAGTACAGGAGCTGGCTGAAAGTGGAGTATTTCCACTTATCACTGAACTTCTGTCTGTTCAAATGCTCTGGCAGTCAGTCCCACCCTCTCTTTTTTCATGTGAGCTTCCAAAAAAGAATACAGTCAGACTAAAGCAATTTTTTTAATCATATCATTGTTATGCATAGTATCTATTTCCACCTAAGTTCCAGGCTAAACAACAAACTTAAAGGAAAGAAAGATCATTTTGACAATTATTTTAAGAACTACAATTGCATAAATGCAATGTCCTGGCTCTGGTTCTGCATTAGGATGCATTTTTTTTTATTATTTTAATTCATCTACAGCAAAATGCACACATCATAAAAGCATTGAACAAATTTTAAAATAATTTTTAAAAAGAAAAAATATAAAAGCAACAAAACAAGCAATTTAAAATCAAGCGGCATTACAATTGGGTATTTTCAAGTTCTGAGTAAAACTCTAAACAGTACTGATAAACTACCAAGCATAAGTGGAACTAGGGACCAGAACCTTAAGAAAAATCCAATTTAAGATAAATTTATTTGCAAACTTCCTTCCACTACAGCCTTTCCAAATTTTTCTCAGGTTTTTATTTTTTTGTCTTGCTAATAATCATAGTGAATATAAAGAGTAGCAGTGGTTGAGGTTGTTTGCACAGGAAGAAAAATCGCAAAGCATTAAAAGCAGAACAAAGCAATTTAGCACCAAAGTTTAATGTTATTGGCTGCATCATTAGAGTTGCAACATAATTTTGCACAAAATCTGCAATGCATGCCCTATTTACGAGGCATCAAACATTACCTTGGATATAAAGTCCATTCCCTCTGGTAATTTCTGACTGCTTTCATTTTTAATTGTTACAGTCAGCTGTACAGAAGTGTCATGACATTAAACAAAACCAATTCCTTTGCAATGGATGACTGTAATGAAATAAGTTACTACACTAACAGACCTTGATTTTCCTGACCATCCTCAGCTGGGACCCCACCTACAGGTGTGGGAGTCACAATGATAGTATCATAGAATGGTATGGATTGGAAGGGACCTTAAAGTTTATCTAGTTTCAACCCTCCTTATGTGGGCAGGGGCACTTTCTATTAGATCAGGTTGCTCAAAGCCCAATCCAGCCTGGTCCTGAACACTGCCAAGGATGAGTACTCAAAACATTGTGACTTTTGAATACAAATTAAAATTTAAAAAGCAAAGCTTTAAAATTATTTTGCTTTTAATGGGACCAAAATTTATACTCAGAATTCTCTGAATTTATTTTTGTGGCTGTGTCTTCTTGATTATTGCATATGAAGTTAACAATTCAGAAGTGTATTGCAAAGCCCAATTTAAAAGAAAAAAAAAAAAATAAAACAACAAAGAATACCAAATAAAAATCAAAACAGAAGTGACTGATCTCAGTAAAGATGAATTTTTTGTTACAGCTCTAGTGCACATTACCTACCTTCCTTTCATAATGTTTTAGCCAATTTTTGGCAGATACATAAAATCTTCTAAAATGGCTTTCCTTTGATGCCATAATAAATGTTCAACAATCATTTTAGTCCATTATTTTTTTGCTCAAATTCAACAGAGTGAATTTACTGAACTGTGTATTTTACACTGACAAAAGCCAAGGTGTAAAAAAGAAACAGGTATACTCACCAATAACCTTACAAACCACTAAGATATATTAACAACAAAACAAAAAAAAAACCACCACATATAAGACTGAGGAACTGCAAAGTGGGCTGAAACCTTCATGATACAATGCAAGTGCTAAATGAATTGTATTCCAAAAGGATATAGACTTAGAAAACCATACCAGAAATTAATATAGATTAAAGGTATTCTGATACATCCAGCAGCAGGTGACACAAAAGGAATTTAAATGCTGAATAACAATTCTTTCTACTGACAGTGATTTAAAAAAAAATAATAATCACAAAAGAGCATGACAAAATAAAAGTGTGGGTTTTTTTTTTCTATGGATTTAAATATTGATTATATGTCATACAGTTATTTGTTACTTTTCGTTGGCCACTGACAGTGTGTTCAGAAGTCAATTGTATGGCACCAGTAAAAGTCGTACAAAAGAACTTCTAATAAACAGGGTAATATTTGCAATGCAAAGGCTTTGTTTCTCCCAGGAAAAATTTTCCTGAAAAGACAAGTCATGGTTAAAAGCAGTTGGAGCTACTGGCACAGATTGCAGCAGGCAGACTTTTTTTTAATAACTAGTTAAATTCTGTTCATTCATGGTGTCCTGGTCTCAGCAGTCGCAGTCATTTTTTCGCCTTCTTAGTAGCTGGTGCAGTGCTGTGTTTTTGACTTTTGGCCTGGCAACAGTGCTGATAATACTGATTTTTTTAGTTACTGCTCAAATGTTTAGTCTGACCAAGGACTTTCCGAATCTCATGTTCTGCCAGGGAGGAGGGGAAGCCAGGAGGAAGCAGGGGCAGCACACCTGACCCAAACTAGCCAAAGAGATAATCCATACCACAGCATGTCATGCCCAAGATGTAAAAACTGGGGGCAGGAACTGGAAAGTTTGGATCACTGCTGGGGTCAGTCTGGTTATCGGCTGGCAGGTGGTGAGCAATTATATTCTCTTCCCTTGTTGTTTCCCTTGTCATTCCTGTTTTTGGTGGTTGCAGCAATGGTTTGTGTTATACTTTAGTTACAGGACTGTGCCTATCTCAACCCGTGGGAGTTACATTCTTTTGATTCTCCTCCCCATCACTCCAGGAGTGGGGGAGAGGGAAGAAAGAAGTGGGGTGTGAGTGAGCAAACTGCATGAGTTACAGCTGGGCTTAAGACATGACACATGGATTGGGATACTGTCAAACCTGAATCAAAAGAAAGCAAGTTAATTTCCTAACTTCTTATGGAGCTTCCTGGAAGCTCCTTCAAGCCAGAATCCCAAAAACCCATAGCAGGAAGGACAGACAGCAGCATTTAACATAGGCTCATTTAATGCTCAGTATATCTAGTAAACTGTAACGAGAATGATTCTGAG
>JAOEHX010070139.1:6848-20153 GCA_025448015.1 Bolborhynchus lineola | reverse complement strand
TTCATCCAATTACCACAGTACCTTCTGCTGTCCTAAGGAGCTCTGCCAATATCCCCCCCCTCCCTGTTACCCCCCTGTGCTGTCTGCTTGCCAGGTCTGAGCAGGAAAATGCTGTTTCCTGCTATTTCATTAGCAGTGGTCAGGAAGGTGTCTGCTGCTGAGGGAAGGCACTCCAGTGAATTACATCCCTCCCTTGGCTGCCTTAGAGGACGTTGTGTGTGTTAAATACATTCTGTCCCTTATTTTCCCCTTGCAGATGCACCCTCAGAGGCAATAAAAGGAGCGGAGATGTGAGGCCCATCCCAAACCCAGAGGGGCCCCTGCACAATTTGGCCTTATCTCCCTTGAGGGTAATCTGTGTGTCCTAATCTGAGCCGTCAACTCAAGGGAAAGCCACGGTGAGGGCAAGAGATCCCATTGTTTTCCTGTGAGGCAGCAAAGTGTCAGAGCCCAGGGTCCCCAGGGGCTCTTGTTAGAGAGCAGGGATTGCATTAGAGTGAGTCCAGAGCAGGTCACAAAGGAGCTGCGAGGGCTGGAGCAGCTCTGCTCTGGGGCCAGGCTGAGAGCGGGGCTGGGGCAGCCTGGAGGAGAGAAGGCTCTGAAGGGGACACCTCAGAGCAGCTCCAGTGCCTGAAGGGACTGCAGGAAACACGGAGAGGTAGAACGTGGTTATAGGACAAGGGGGAATGGTTTTAAACTGAAAGAGGGGAGACTGAGATGAGCTCTGAGGCAGAAGCTCTTCTCTATGAGAGTGCTGAGGCGCTGGCACAGGGTGCCCAGAGGAGCTGTGGCTGCCCCATCCCTGCAGTGCTCAAGGCCACGTTGGATGGGCCTTGGAGCACTCTGTGTTGGTGGAAGGTGTCCCTGCCCGTGGCAGGGGTTGGAACTGGATGAGCTTTAGGGTCCCTTCCAACCCAAACCAGTCTGGGGTTCTGTGATTCTATGATCTTTTGTAGCAGGTTAATTAGCACATTTGATGGTTTTATAACAGGACATGGTCCTTCAGGACATGTATATGGCTCTTGGTGTGATTTTTCCTGAGACAGCTGCTGTCTGTAGGCCCATGCTGATCAGGAGGTGATGCCAGCAGTGCCCATTGCTCTGTCTGTTCACAGAACTGATGCAGAGATGTAGCTGGGGTGTTGCAGATCGTGGTAGATTCACCCTTCATAGTCAGTTGAGAGAAACAGACATGACTGACAATGGCTTCCCGTAGATGCTAACAGAATCTCAATGACAAGCTCATGTGCAGGCACTTGCTCCTGCCTGTGGTGACTGTAAGACTCAGGCAGTAATTGCTCTGATTTGCAGATCTGTCACAGCTTAGGATAAACTGGGAAGTAAGGGACTCTGTGTCAGAGGAAACAGCAGAACTGCTGCTTCCTTGTCGCTAAGGGAGCCTGCCTGAGCAGGATGGTGTCTTAGTTCTTCTAAGCATCAGGGGAGGTTTCTGTGGCAGTTCTGCACCCACACGTCTTTCAGCCTCAGTCTTGCCTCTGACCCCTTCTCCTTTGCATGTACAATCCTTGTCCTTTATCAAGAGGGATGGGACATGTGTGACTGTGTAAGCACAGTGCCTTGCATGTTGGGGACCATGATGCCTCTTGGTGCCCACCTTCAAACAGGAGCTGGAAGTGAACAAAGGGAAATAGGGAGCAGGGATGAGTCATTGAAAGGTTAAAATCCTCTTTCCAGGCCAGCCAGGAGGTGGAATCCTGTTATCCTCCCTACCTTCCCGTTGGATGTGTGCTTGTGCACTTACTCCAGAGCATCACTTCATTAAAAGGATTGCTTTTGATAGATGAAGGCTTCCATTATGTAATTGCCCTTGCAAGGAAGCACAGAGGAGAACTCTAACAATATTGCTGTCTCTTACACAAGTCTGTTGCCAGTGTTTGCTCTGCAGAGATGTGAATCTCCTCTGTCACTTGGGCAGAGAGCGATGCCTTAATCAGTGTTTATGAAACCTTGGATTACGCCAGGATCAGTGTGCCGTCATCTGAAAGAAATATACTGGCTGATGGGATTGCAGAGAACTTTTCAAGGCAGGTTTGAGATCTAAACTTTGCATTTCTGTGCCAGAAGAACGGCAGACAGCGAGCTCTTAAAAGCCTTGGCTAAATCATGAGGTCCTGGTTTCCAGCAATTGCTGTCAATGGGAAGCTGGGCCTGTGCCTCTGACAAGAACAGAAGCTGTATTGGTGATCACTGCTCTCCTAGAGACATTTGCATCATAGTTCTCAGCTGATAGGAATGAAACAGAGCTAAAATGCACAGTGATGCTCAGAGGCCATCCTGAGCCTTGACTGTTCCTTGAAGGGCTGTGAGATGGTTGGAACTAGGTGATGTGAAGGTCCTTTCCAGCCCTAACTATTCTATGATTGAATGTCACAGGTTTTGTTTCCTAAGTAGTGACTGAAGGGCTAAATTAGGTACATAATAAGGTATAGGGTACAAACCAATTTCATCTGGGTTTGCTCTGGTCTTCTGGCAACTATTGTCCAAATATGTGTAACAATCATAGAATCGTGGAATGGTTTGGGTTGGAAAGGACCTTAAGATCATCCAGTTCCTACTGACCTCCTCTTTTTTAACTCACTCCTTTGCAAATTGGAGTCACTTGTGGTTTCTGGGATCTATGTTTGAATGCTGGTTACAGTGCAGGAGAGCATCTGGGTTTGAAGGCCTGGTTTTTTGTGGCTCCCCATGTTTCCCAGGGGAGGTGCAGTGCATCAGATGGTGATTTCAGCCAGCCAAAATAGATTTGTTTCTCTGAATGAGCCCCAGCACCTGAAAGGCTCAATGAACCACAGCCCATGTTGTCTTCACCACCTCCTGTCTCCAAACATGCTCTCTTCTTGCTTTGAGTTACATCTAACAAGTCATTGAGGCACTGGCTCAAGCTGACAGGTCCTGCTGGAGAGATGGTGCCCATATCCCCGTCTTCCTTCCACAGGAATAAGCCATAATGTTTGATATGGGGCACTGGATAATCTCCAAGAGCCCCTAAATCGTGGGCAGTGTCTCTGAAGTGATCAGGAGGGGCTGGCAGAGATCTGTGAGGGTCTCTGAGATGGATGCTGCGCAAAGAGCCTGCCTGCATGTTCATATTGATGCGATCACCAGATGTTTGCAGATCATCAACCATCAAAGGTTCCTCTCCACGTTCCTTTCTTTCCAATAGTATTCATATTGATGCAATATGAACATCCAAGCCCAAACTGATGGCATGATTTTGCACAGGATTGAGAACTGTTGATTCAGGCAAAGTGTCGATTTGGTCTTAACCAGGGACCTAGACTCACCTTGGCTAGCTTTGGGGCTCAGGATGTCTTCCAAAGCAGCAGAGTTCAAAGCTGGAAGGTATCACATTTAGTGCCATAAAAATGCTGCTCTGTTTAAAACACCCTTTTGAGTGTACTCACAGTAATGTGCTCACGTGGGTGTTTGATACATGGAGTACATATAACTGACCTTCTTACCACTCCACTTACTGAAGTAGGATGCTGCCCAATCTACCTTGTCTAGGAAGTTTCTTGCTGTGATTCCCACACTTTTCCATGCCAATAGAATGAAAGAGCAAACTTGCTATAAACTGCAATTAAAAGGAGCTTGGGAATCTGGTCACAGTCACTGCCCTGGGAACTCCTTTGCAAGGCCAATGCCCATCTTATGCTCAGAGGAGCACAAGAAGAACCAAACATGCACACGTATGCACACCCGGCTCATCTTGCATAAGACACTGACAGCACTATCTGAGCTACTACACCGAGTAGCTGTGTGGAGCTCACCTCAGCAGGTGTAAACACCCATACACACACAATGCTCCATGCTTCTTTCCTGCTTTTCACCAGATGTTTCCATCAGCCAAAGGTTCCTCACTACGTTCCTTTCTTTCCGATAACCCAGCAATGGATCCACTTGTTCTGGTTGTTTCTCCTTTTACAAGTGGGGAAACTGAGTTAGGGACTCGGCAGAGCTGGGAACAACAAATTACAGAAGCATAGAATAGTTGGGTTGGAAGGGACCTTCAGAATATTGTGAGCCTGGATGCTCCAAGGGCAAGTTAAACTGAGAGCTATAGGACTGGTTCAGGCATGCTTGATCTTGGTTTGTGGCAGAGGGAAGTGGTCGTCACTTCATGTCCATCTCAGTCCTCCACCAGTGGTTTGAAGATCCACTTTGGAAACATCAGTGACACACAGATTTCTTTTAGTCTTCCTGTTTATATCTTACCAATGCTCTTGTTCCCACAGTGTGAATGACATGCAGAGAGCTCCTTGAACATTGTCAATGGCACATGTTGCAACGAGATTCAAGATGGAGCCATGCTGCTGGTTCTTGCTGCTGCACAAAACCCTGGTGGGTTAATGCTGTGTCAGGTCTGCCACATCAGGTGTTAGCTCTGCACTCTGTGCTAACTCACAGCAGGTGCTATCTACTCCTGCAAAGCTCTCCCAAGAGCACAGGGCCAGGGGCTTACCCAACAGGAATGTGAGTAACCCAATGTGCAGCACTGGGGATGGGGAGTGCAGAGGTGCTCCTGACCCCAAGGGAGAGACCAGGATGCCCATTGATGCCTCTTAGGGCTTAGGGAGACTGTCAGCATTGTGGCAGTGGGATTGTGTTTGTTAACAGGTAGTGGCCAGGGCTCCCTCGGTGTAATAGGGAGTCTTGCTATGGGTGGGAAGGAGTTAATTTCTCCTTGGGTGGGGAGGTAAGGCACTGGGTCAGGCAGGCACACTGTGTGAAGCACAGCAAGGGTATTGGGAGGTCAGGGGCTGGATGTGGACTTAGCAGCGGTTTGAAGCCCTCCAAATAACCTGAATTTCCAGGAGGACTCTGCTGCAGCAGGGGTTGAGTCCTGGGTCACACTGGTGTGGGGTGGCAGAAGCAGGATGGGCAGGATGGGGGTGCTGGCTGTGTGTCCCCTCCTCTCCCCAAGCACTTGGTCCTGTGAGCACCATGTCTGTCCCACCTTGACTTTGCCCTGGTGTAAGTGATTAAAGAAGGTGCTGAACAGTGAAATGTCCTTCTCATGGCCATGGGCCAAGCGGAGGGGATCACAAGCTCTATCTAACAGGAACCACCAATATTAAGAGGGAGGAGATTTGGGGTTTATACCTCTCACACACCACTCATGGTCCTGTGCTATGGGCAGACCAGCTGAGAAGAGGGAGGTTGTCTTATGAAGTACAGTCAATGGAGACGTGGATGCAGAGAAAGTCAAAGCATCCTGGGATGGGGAGCCAGACTGGTTGCATAGCCGTAGACCAGGGCTCCAAGTCAGCATCCTCATGGAGCACATAAGGGAAGGTGTCTGTAGTAGCACTGGGTTAACTCCTATTACCTGCCTGGCTTGCAGATAAACACTGGTCCTGTTCTGCTGTCAAAAGCCCAGTTCAGAAGCTGGAAGGTCAGTCCCCTGCTGGAGAGGGGTCAAAGACAGCACTGTCCCTCTGTGCTGCTGGGCTGAGGTGGAGGTGTGCCCCGGCAGCCTTGCCTTGGCTGGCTTTCCATGGCCAGGTCTGCCCAGGACAACCTGGGCTCTGCTGTCAGGGCAGAGCTGCCCAGGCCTCCTGGCACAGAGGAGATGTGAGCAAAGGACAAATGACACAAATGCTGTTATTCTGGGATCAACAGAAACCTCCCCTTAGAAGTACCCTTCCTGAGTATCCACACTGGTGGGCACAGGTTCACATCCATGCTTTGCTGCAGGAGCCTACGATGGCAGGATAATTCAGGTTGAAGTCTCTAGTACAACCTGCTGCATGCCCAGGGGAAGGACAAGGAGTCCCTTAGCTTATGTGTTGCTCTTGTTGAGCAGAGGACCAGTAGTGCTTTCTGCAACGTTCCTGCCTGTTTGGTGGTGAATTCCTGTTAGAGATGTGGTCAGCACATGGAACTGGACTGTGTTCTCATCCACGGGTGTCACAGGCTTCTAGGATAGGTTGAGGGGTGCAAATATGCAGTTCAGTTTTGAGCCCCTCACTACAAGAGAGGCATTGAAGTGATGAAGCGTGTCCAATGAAGGGGACATGGGCTAGTTGAGCTTTTGAGGAGGGGAAGAGATAACACCATGCCCAGGCTGATGGGAGGAGACAGCATGTTACAGACCTGGTCTGCAAGCAGAGAGAGCTTGTGCTCTGCTGGGTGCTGCTGGAGGGGAGGGAGGGTTAATGTTGCGTTAGCCCTCCCTGAGATAAATTCACACCAGTGCACTACCAGCAAAGAGAAATAGTCCCCTAGAGACAGCTCGATGTGAACACATAGGCCGGGCTCAGGGTATGTTTCTTGGCTGATTACACCACAGCAGCTGAAGATTTACAGCTGTTTCTAGTGCAGGGAATTGAAAAGCTATAGCCTGAATTTGCTGATCCTGCAATGTGTCCCATAGGAGGTTGGGACTGTGCTGGAAATATCTCGGATGTGCTTTGCTGCTGAGCATAGATGGACATGCCTTTCTAAGCTACCATCAAGCACTCAGCGCATCTTCACCTGTCTGGATAGCTGAATAGCACAGCTCCAAGGCAATGACAGTCTCTCATTATCCCATAGTTTAGTTGGTTGCTGGGATGCATAAATGTGTGTATTGGTCCCAGATTTGCTCTTTGTGGGCCTGAAAGGACAAGGGACAAGTCTTAGACCAGGTTGGTTCAGCTGAGGTCTGTGTCTGCAGATGTGGCAACATCTTGCTCCATCGTGAAGGTGGTGTTATGCTGTCAGTGGGAGATGGGATTCTACGTGTGTTGGGGAGTTGTAATGGGAATGTTGAGGCTGTCAAGAGTGGAGATTGGATGAAGAATGATGTAGAAGCACCAGAAGAGACAAACAGCAGAAGGGCTGCAAGAATTGCTGGTGTAAATGGCCCTTATATGAGCAAACCAGCAAGACCCCAACACATCTACATGCACTGTCTCAGGACACCCAGGCTGGGAGACAAAAGGCAGTGAGTAAATCCTGGTGACTCACAAAGGTAGGACAGGATGGAGAGACCCATCACTGACAGCTCCTCCAGGGGATAAATGGGAATACCCAACCCCAGCCCACTGCCACCAACCTGGGAGAAGCCCAAGAAACACACTGAGGACTTGGTAGTCATGGTCCCTAGTGCCCAGAGCAGAGACAAGCTGAAGGGCGATGGGCAGTTTGTGGCTTAGATGTGACATTCATGTGGTCCCATGTGGGTGCTGCACTGGGAATAAACCTCATGTGTTCATATTTCTGCGAGTAAAAAGCTGTCCTTGGATGTAAAATGGGATGTGAAATTGCCTTTGCCTCTGAGTCATTCCTGAAATCTCTCCCATTGCTGTTTGTCAGATGCAATCACTCCACAAATAGCAAGTAGTGGCAGAAGCAGCAGCTGTGGCCCAGGGAATACACTGTGGATTTGAGGAGAACGGTGTCTGTAATGCTCCAAGTGATGCAGAATTAATCAAGTTTGAAAAAGAAACACGGCTCTTGCACCCTGAGGGACTGTACCTAAGAATTCCTGCCTATGCGGATCTTCCCATCGTGCTCCTTGACATAACTTCTAAGAGGAATAAATGAGTTTATCTCCCACATTGCCTGCAGACCTTTCACATGGAAATAGAGGGATTAAGGAGATTAAGTCTTAGCTTCAACTTGGATAAAGAACAACAAAGAAGGACGATTAATACTTGAAATGGTTCCCAGTCATTAGATCTGAAGTCCGGTCTCTGTATATTGCCTCTAGTGAGAGCTTTTCTGTTGTGTTCATTGCTGTCACATCCGATCCTGTAAGGGAGCTGGGGTGTAAAAACACCCATGGTTTGGGCCATGGAAGATGTAGAAGGCATGGAAGAAGAAAAGGAGGCTGATGAGGTTTAAGGGTTGGATGTAGGGAAGGGTCCTTTTGAGGAGGACAGGGAATGGGGGAGAACAGGGTCAAGGAGGTGCAGAAGGGTGGCTAAGGGTTGGTTTGGTCTGAGGTGGGCAGGAAGGAGAAGAAGGTAGGAGGCCATGGTCCTGGAGGGGATCTGGCTTGGATGGAGGACAAGACTACAGGAGGAGTTTGGTGTGAAATCATCTTCATCTTCGGGGTGAGAAGTGGCCATAGACTATATGGGCCTGGTCCAGGCAGCTCCAGATCGGGTTAGCCTTAAGGAGGCAAAGGGTATAAGTCTGCAGGTGAGAAGGTGTGTGTTGGGACAGGCAGTAGTATGAGGTCCAAGACTGTCTTAGGCTTTGAGCAGTGGTCGTGTGGCTGGCTGGGGAGGAGGGAAGAAGGGAAAGAGATTTCTCCATGTCCCTGAGTTTTGTTCAGTGTCTTTTATGATGGCTTTGATAGCAGAGCAGCATTGGAACATCCAAGTGTGATTTAGATGACAGAATAACTTTCCTCAGCTGTTCTCCTCAATGGATCTGAAACTGAATGAGGACTTTTGCAGTGGTGTCTGAGAGCTTTGGGTCGTTTTCCCACTTCAAGAGTACGCTTTCAGTACATGTGGCCAGGTGCTTGGACATCCCAGGCTGAAGACTCCATGAGGAATGCTATTTCTACCGGTATATTCAAAGTAGAAGACATTCTTCTGCCACAGTTAGGTGTGCAGACTTCTGTGGAGTCCTTGCAGGCTTGGTACAGTGATGGGAATTTTACCTTCCAGAGGAGATCTTCCTCCTGCCCTACAGGATTCAATCCTTCCTACTGAATCCTGGCTTGCTTTCTAAGCAGCCGGCTGCTCCCAAGTTGTGGTGCTCAGTATCTCTAACTGGATGCAGCATATGAGGTCAGAAAAGGGCACATTATCCCCATTCGAGGCCTTGCATATCCTTGTACTTTTTAACAGTCCCCTAGAGACTGCAGAGCAGTGCAAACCAGCTTCAGTCCTTCCTCTCCTTGGCTCGATCAGCAGGTCATTGTTGGTTTCTTTACAGAAGAACTCGGTCCCTTTTTGTGCTGCACCATATGTTAGATGAGACACAGATGTTTGCTCCGACAATGAGTCATTACCACAGATGTAGCTGTCAGGAAAGCTGGTGATTTTTGCAGCTGGATCAGGGAAAGTCAAAGCCTTCAGCATGCTTCAAACCACAAAAGTTCATGTGCTTCATTTGGGAGTCTGGGGTCAGCCAGAGTGATTAGTCCCAGCAAAGGAATCCCTCTCTGTGGCCAGTGCAGTAATAAATCTACAGTGAAAGGGCTTTGAATCCCTTCTTCCTCTGCCCAACACTTGGCCTGTCCCTTCTCTGCCCTCTCTTTCCTGCCTGCTTATTCTGTTTGGGGTCAGCATCTTCCCATGTGTCTCCATATAGCAGCACAATGTGGCCTTGGTGGCTTCCGACATCTCCAGGTATCGCTGCAATAGCAGTCCTAGGTTCACCCCTTGTGTATGTGAGTTGTATTTTCAGATACATGGGGTGAAGGCACTGGGATTCTGACTAGAAAAAACATTTGTGCTAATGGGTTTTGCGATAGAATGGCTTATCTGCAGGACTTGACCTTCACAAAGACCCCTGGATACACTTCTTGCACTCTCTCAACCCAGCTGGATTCTCATATTCCATTCCAATCTCCTCTGACACTCATTGTGGTTCTGGAGTTTACAGCTGTATGTGAGAAACAAATAGCATTTGCAGACCATCAGAGAGAATTCATGAGCTTTTAACACATGGATCAGTGCAGAGAGACAGTCTCTGCATTCACCAGTCCCAGCCAGGCGCAGGCAGTGACAGGCAGCATGGGAAGAGACAGCAAAAGTGGTAGGAAGAAGGAAAAACTATCTACATCACTTGAGCAGGAGTAATTTTCCTGCCCCGTGGCTGTTGTGCTGTCAAGCACTTGCAGATGTGGTTGCTCTTAGGGAAGAAAGAGAGCTTCTGGAGCACTTTCTCTGCTTGCCCTAAAAACAAGTGGGAAAAACCCCTCAGGCACCTTCAGGGGTTGCATGTATTTCATTTAGAAGACAACAGAGGACAGAAGCAATGTCACTGTTCTGTGCTATGGGCATTCACTGGGAGCTCACACCCTCGTACAAGTATTAGGAGCCCTATAGTAAGAGAATAAGGCTGAAGAAGAAAGGGAGAAATGTGAAGTTGAAGCTGTGTATGCACTGACAGGAGTCAGAGAAGTGAGAGATGGTGATTTCCTGCCCTTGTAAAGAGGGCATAGAGGTCTCCAGGGTGAGAGCACTTCTGCATACATAGCACAAAGGAAAATGGCACAAGCCCCCAAGGGATATCTGTGCTCAGCTCTCCTGGGGAAATAGCCACCACAAACCTAAAGGAGGGAAGTTATCCATAACCTAGAAAATACAGGGAAATATTTTCCACGACGCTCTGGGAGACCAGGAAGTTATTTTTGGTTTCTGTAGCACAGTGAGTGTCGTTGGGAGCATGTGCAACAACAGAGTTTTCAGCAGCTCCCATTGTATTTGCTGCCATTGACCTTATCACTAATAAGCGCAGGATGTGAATTATAACGGCAAAGATGTAATCGGAGAGGGCTGGAGACAGCTCGTCTGCATCAGGACGAGCGGTTGCTATGACAGAGGCTCTCGCATTGCTCCTTCTCAAGTGGAACATCAGGTGAAACAAGGACTGCTGCTCCTGTTGACTTCAGTATAAACGAGGGGACAAGTGACCTCACTGTTTCCCTGGATGTGGGAGGTGAGGACACTTTTATGGCTGTGAAGGACAAAGTCATGTTATTGTACTCCTGGTGAAATACTTTGATATGCTGTGCGGCACTAGGGCTAAATGTTATTCTTAGCTGTTGCTCCTTAAGTCACAAAACATGCAGGGATGCACCAAAGGATCCAGATCCTTCCTGGTTTACAGCAGCTTGAACAACTTTGGTGGTGCTATACCCATTTATATCATCTCAGAGTCTGGCTCAGAGTTTCCATGAGGGGTTTAAACCCTACAGGTATCATTAAAGCTGATATGATCATGATGGTTTTGCAGGGGAAAACCAAGGAATCTATATGACTAATGGCACAAAACCCATGTCTTCCCAACACTGAGTAGCCTGGCCATGTAAGCAGGGACTGCCTGACAGTGGCATCCTTTATTATAAACAGGCCAAGGGAACACTGTCTGGTGCTCAGCAACACGTGCCTTGTGTCTGTTAGAGAACCAGTACATGGGTGCAGTTCCCCATGGCCCGCAGTGCAGTGGTAGAGCATGGCCAGGCAGAGATGTTGCAGAGGGCTTCTGGAGGACTTCTGAAGAGGCACAGATCTCTTCCAGATGCTTGACTGTTATGCTGGCTTTAAGAGCTGTGGTTTGGGAAGGTGTTAGAGAGAGGAGCCTCTGGAAGTTCCTATGAGTGTGCCCTTTTCTTCTGTTCTCCTGTTTTGTCTCTGCTGTGAAATCATCTTTGAAATACCATAGAATCATAGAATGGTTTGCAAGTGCCTGTGTGTCCAGGACAGTGGGGAAGGGGACAGATTGAAGGGGGATGGGACCAGCAGGCAGTAATGTTATTGACAAATGTATTGATGCCAATGATTTGTTTTAAAAGCAAGACACCTGTTGCCACTTCATCAGGATGGTACCTGGTTCACATCCCAGCTCCTGCATCCAAGAGCCAAGACTTTCAGGTGGAAATGAGAACAAGCAGAGAAGAGGAGTTTTCCCAGGTGGCAAAGGATCAGAAATGATGAAGAGACCTGGGGATTTCAGGCACTTGACAAAAAACCTCTAGCCTCTCCTTTTGACCTGAGAAATCAGTTCCACTTCCAACCAGGTAAGCAAGTCCCAGGCATCTCGCTGTGTCTTCTGCCAAGACCCTCAATATTTCCCAACATCACAAGATCTTGAGGTGATCTGATTGCTGTTTTGCAAGGGGAGAGATAAAGAGGATTTTGCCTGGCTGGTGTCTGAGCAGACATCTGCTGATGCTCAGCCTGTGCTCTTCTGTGAGCCTGAGAAGAGCCACCTTCTGCAACCGTCATTCAGTTTGGATGACTTCTATGGACTACCCAAATTTGCACAGCGGGTGTCGTCCCCAGAAGAGGAGAATGAAGGGTAGTATCTCTCACCAGAACTTGTTCTCCATGTAAACAACCTGGCACTTCTGGCCTCTGTCGGAGTTCCTCTAGCCAGATCCCAAGAAATCTGATTTCTCTGTGAAGTTTTCCCACACATCAGTGGTGAGAGCAAGGCAGTTCTGCACAGCTTCGGGAGGTGAAGCACAGTGTGCTGTGGAGAATGACATCCTGGAGATATGGGAAGTCACAGGGCACATATCTGCCTCTGGCTGCATTAAGGCTTTGTGACTGTGTGTTTTCTTACGTGTGCACAAATGCACAGCAAGGTTGCTGCCAGATTTAGGGCACTGTGAAGAGATGTGGCCATGATACATCCATAGCTGTATTTTGCAAGAATAGAGTTGTTGACATTGCTATTTGTACAACTCCCCCCCTCCCAAATGTTAACCATTAATTCATGTCTTTGCATGGTCTGCCCTCCCCAGTGCATCCAATGACAGAAACATTGTCAGGTCAGTGTCTGTGTTGCTGGATCAAGCTGCAGGAACAAGGCAGTTTATGGCCTGTGGAACATAAAGGGCCTCATCATAGTCAAGTAATGAGTTCAAGAATGGGTGACCTGCTGAATGGGTTCTCAATCCATTCCCCATTTCCTCTGGGAATGGATGCTCCTTCAGAGCCACAGTGCCAACAGTGTCAAAGATTTAATTCATTGCCTTTAGCACTGGAAACAGGCACTGAGAAGAGACCTCTTTTTGCTTTAATGAGGGCATTGTCCACAGAGCAAACTCTAGTGATCTAGTGACCTTCAGAGGACCTCCATTCTTTGCACCAGAGAGCAAGAATCATTCTGTGCTTTGGCTGGTCTTAACTATCCCTATGGCCCTGCGGCTGGGTCCAGGGCCTTGAGCAACCTGGTTTAGTGGAAGGTACCCCTGCCCATGGCAAGGGGCTGGAACTTGGTGATCTTAAGGTGCTTTCCAGCCCAAACCATTCTATAATGCTATAATTCTAGCTTAGAATAGGGTTTGCCCTTGCTAGCATGGTGGCTATGTTCCTCATAGAGCCTAACTCACTCTCTAGCACCAAAATTACTTCAAATGGCTTGGTGTTGATCTGCATAAAACTTAAGGTCTTTGAAAACTTCGTTGTTTGAGATCTGATGTAGCAGTCCACAGTGGTCATCACAATGCCTCTCCTCAACGTCCTGGTGCAATTGGGACAATCCCGGAAGCAAAGTCTATATGAACAATCTGCATCACCAGCTCCTGACCTGCACCCAGTTGAAATGAGCCAAACTCCCAGTTTCTCCAGAGCACCACTGATTTTCCCAGCTGCCCATTTCTCTCAG
>JAOEHX010070135.1:1505-31138 GCA_025448015.1 Bolborhynchus lineola | reverse complement strand
AATTCCTACCAAAAATTAAAAGGTGTTAATGCAAAAAAGGAAATTAAAAATTACCATAAGCAGTAACCATTCTTGGTTTATTAGCTTGCTTTTTCTTTCTTTAATATGTGTTAAGGTACCATGTGTTGCAGAAACCAGTAAAAAATTTTCCAGATGATATTCCATATTATCCATCAAGCCTTTGATTATCAATTTATCAATTATTCTCTTACTTCTCCTTCAGACAGAAGTCAAATTACAACAGCAGACAAGTACTTCTTTCTATTTTTATTTCACAAGCATTAAGCAGTATATAACAAAATGCAAGAGAAAAAATTATAATAATCCATTAAAATATATAGTAATGCAATCGTGTCATTTCTTTTACAGACGCAAAGACAAAGCAACCATGACATGGGAGGAGGTGCCCCCATGGCAAGGGTCTCTAAAAGAAGAGCAGACCTTCCCCAGCTCCTCACAGCCATTCAGCTTAATCTGCCCCATGTCCCAAGGGACCCCACTCAGGTTTGCTCCTTTGCCAGCTGTGCTCACACACAGTGTGAGCACCAGGAGATGAACGAGGCATTTAGCAGCACTTCTGAAGAGCCTCAGGTTGTAAAAATGAAGTCTTTCAAATGACCAAATAAACCATTTCAAATTACAGTCACCTGCTGTAATGATGGACAAAGTAATCAGCTATGAAGTGCTGTACAAAGGTCAAATTAGAACCAAAAGATATCCAAAAAATTCTGTAAGTACAGATAAAAGTGATTCAAAACCACTGAGAATATAGAATTAACAACTACTTTAAGTGTAACTTCCCAACAGAACAACTTTGCCAGTAGCAGAAATCCACTAGAAACAAAATAGAGTATGATGGTACATATCAGCTTTAAAGGTAAGTATTTCAGGGTTTTTTGCATTCCAGTTTGCTAAAGATTTCATTTTATTTCTCCTTTCTATCTGAAATGCATCGCCTATGCAAGACAGGTGGAGAGTGACGAGTTATGGGCTGTTTACACTGAACAGCAAGCGTTATATAAACCCACCATTACCTGATTGCATGGACAGTATCAAGAACAAAAAAAAAAAAAGTATCTTTACCCTCACTAGAAGTGACTGGATTCTGCTCAAGGGCAAATACTCCCCAAGTATACCTAGCAAAGTCTCAGCAACTCTATCTTCCCACTGAAAGAAAACTGACCTTGCACGTTAGTTAGAAGACTGACCTTTTACATTGCCTGTTGACTAATGAAGAATCATATACACAGCAACTTAAATACCATTTGTAATGTCAGCAAAAATAGATCATCCTTCCAGAACAAAGGTGTCCCATAATAATAATAAAGGTTCCAGAGCACCTTTATGTAAGAATAAAACAAAAATGCAGCCTGAGCACGTGCAGCCTAACATTCAATAGAACGACTGTCCTGCAGCAGTAAAAAGCTGTTCAAGGCAAGAACAGAGTCTCTACCTAAAATCCCCAACTGAGCAACTGTGCTACTGACTCGAAGGACACTGGACAGCATGGGAAAAGACAGACACAATTTTAGCAGTCAGAAAATACAATGGGGCTTGCAGCTTGAAGTGAATTAAACTGTAAGCTGGAGTCAAAACACTGCAACTGACCATGAACACAGTTTCAAATACTACAGTTAAAGTATTATTATACCAAATAACACAAAAAAGCCTGCTATGCTGCTTTAAAAACCCTCAAACTTCCTCTATAACAAAACAAAACCAGCACCTGACACAAAGAGCCCTGATCTTCAACTAGGTGCATCTGTGATCTAAGTTCACTGGAATAGTTCCAAACAGAAAATCCTATTTCAGAAGGAGGACAAGATGTCTAATACAGAAGATGAGAAAACAAAACCTAGTTGCTGTCTTTCAGACTCTCTTTTCTACTGTTCACCTATCTAAGGTGTCCAATGTATCATGTGCCAGGGCACATCCTGCTCTGTAACATGTGGGTCATCCTAAGGACTGAATTACAGCTCAAACCTTAAACTGAACAGAAAAACTTTTAATACACTACACAAACCAATATACCAACTAACGCTTGAGCAGACTTCAGGACATGCTGTAGAGCTCATCAGTGGGATGGCATTTACATAAGTCATAAACAGCTTTGGCAAAGCCCTAGCAGAGATGCCCTTGTGTAGGACAGACAGTCAGATTTCTCTGATGGCTGGTACTGCTCAGCACAGACAAAGTATTTCAGAATCAAAACCAAGAACAGGAATCCCAGACTGCGCACACAATTTGCACTGTGCTTCTCAAGCACCTGTGGAAGCTTTTCAAGATATAATAGGTTTCCAGAGGAATGTGCATTTTTTCCATCTCTAAAATGACATCTCTGCAATTGCTTACAGAAGAGAGCAAGGTAATTTTTAGGGGTACAAAGAAGATCTGATTTGGAGGAGAGCTCAGAATCAAATGATTGCACAGAACATGCATCACAGAGTGGCTGTGGCTGGCAGGAGCTCTGGACATCCACTTGTCCCACCCCCTGCTTGAGCAGGGCCACCCAGAGACAGTTTTGCCCAGGGCTGTGTCTGGCTTTTGAGGATCTCCACAACCTCCCTGGACAACCTGTGCCAGCATTCAGGCACCTTCACCATGAAAAAGTATTTCCTGATGTTCAGCACATCCCCTGTGCTACAGTTTGTGTCATGGCTGCATCAGTTCCCAGTCACTAGTATTGTTTCAGAAGACCCACACAGCTTTACAAATCCCAACCAGACAAATCTACAAATGCCTGTGTTTACCCAGCAGGTGAAGGACAAGAATCATTACAAAAACCTCAGGGAAGCAAATTAGGATGACAACATTTAACCTCAGCCAAATGGGAATTCAAAGCCTAAAAAGCCACAGCTCAAACAGAGCCTTACAGGTTAAGAAAAAAGAGTGTCTCCCTGAAAAGTGACGAACATCCAGGGCTGGATGTATGGATGGCCACCAATAATCATGTGGCACTGCAAGCACATCCAGCTTCACTGCTGTCTTGCACATCCACACAGATACCTGATCATCTCCCTAATGTCTGCTGTCCTATTCCAGCTGGCACCAAGCAGATGACTGATTTGGTCCATATGCTGCCTTCTGCACTACAGTCCTTTCCCCACCCATATTATTTTTAGTCAGGGCCTCTAGAAGCTGCTGCATTCAAAATTGAATATGGAAATAAACCTTTAATTATATCTTATATTGCCGTTTAGGCTTTTCCTGATACAAAACCAAACAGCATTTAGGCCAGATTGGATGCAAAGTTCACTGTCTTATGCAAGCTGGATTTATCAGCCATGTAGAAATCACTGCTATTGCTCATACACAGCACATATGATTTGAATGTAAGCTGGCAAAACATCTGGGATTCCTGGGCATCTGCAGCTCCAGAGGAACTGTGACTCCAACTGAATGTCCCATGGCCTGATTAGAGCCCTACAGGAATTCCCAGGCAATCCTCCAAAGGCCTCACAAAGCACCCAGACAAGAACCAAGCTTGCACAACTGTCAGACACAGGAACACACAGCACACCAGAGAACAGTGCAATGAAATAGGACAGAAAGCCCTGCTTAAATAGAAGCTAAACTTTGTTAGAATTACATTAGCTTTGTTAGAATTAATTGATGTTAGCTTCAGGAGGAAAGAATTGTCTCTATAGGGACTTCCAAGTCTTCAGAACACATGACAAAATTTGGTACATTGTGTCTTTCCCTAGAATGTATTAATTTCTCCAGATGACCAGAAAGAAACTTCACAAATCTAACCTGAAATAGGATTTGCACAGCCTTCAGCAGAGCAGCTGTCTAAGCAATATTTTCACAATCCACCCTTCATGTACTTTCACTTGTTTACACAGATTTAGCCTCTCAAGTTTGCTTTCCTAACAAGTAAAGGTTTTAAAATGATTTCCAAAAGTGAAATAGAGAACTGTCTGGCAGCTCAAAGAAGATATTTTGATGACAGAGAGCAAATATCAATAATGTAGATATTTGTACTCTGAGAAGGCCAGGATTTTCTCCATTGGTAATCCAGTCCCCCATGGACTATTCCAAATGCACAGACAATTGGAGCCAAGGAGAACAGCTTGCAGACTCAGCCTACCTGAGCAATGCTGCTCTTGACCTTGCAGGCACTTGTCACACCCAGCTGAGGGCTGTGAGCACTTACCTCCAAAAACACTGCAGTGCTGCCTGACTGGGATGGGTCATCTAGAGCAAGTTACTGACAACTACTGATCAGCTGCTGGGTGGTTAAGCTAAAGCCCGTATTAAAGAAATTTACCTGCTGCAACAAGGAAAACAAGTTCTCTCGAGCAACCAAATGCAAAAGAATAGAAACAAAAAAAGCAGAATGGAATTTCCCTTGCCCCTGCATTTCCTTCCTTCTTTTGGCTTAGCATACCACACAAAGACACAACAAAGGATGGAACTTCTATCTAAATGGATAGTGAAGGTTCTCGGTCAGGTAACGCGCAGTCAAGCTGGCTGCTTGCGAGCACGTAACGGCTTTTAGGAAGGAGTCCTGCTGGAGTGAGGTTTTCAGCGACCATCTCAGCTGAGCCCTCCAACTGATTTTGAAAGCCAGATAATTACTATAATACAGTCACTTCGGGTATAGCTATAACCCAAAACACTCTCTACATTTCTATATTGATTTCACAGTTTTTCCTTCCAGATTCTCCAGAACCCTTACATTCAGTTTAAAACAATGTTTAGTTATTGCAGTAGATTTTAAGAACTAAAACATTATCAAAAGACAAAAGGGTCAAAAGATCTTCTGAAAGTCTAGGAGCTCCTGATGCTGTTCTGTGCGTCAGAAAGTCACCATCACCTCCTGTATGCTGTTAGCAATTCACTGGAATTTCCCCCCGTTCTATCTAAGCAGTGTGCCAGCGGAGAGATGGTAGCAAGGTGCAAAACATGTAATGGACTTGCATCAGCTGAGCAACAGCAAACCTGGATATTTTTCCATTGCATCCAGATTTATGTCAAGAATTTAAGAGCAGCCACTCACATTATCCTAGACACATGAGTTCCTAGGAAAAGCAAGCCTATTTACAAGCATGTATATATTAAGTAAATACATATTAGTAAATTCCAATATACTTTGATAATTTAATTTTTTGAATGCATGGGAGAGAAAGGGATTTTTCTTCTTTTTTGGTCATCCTCAATTACAGCCATAATTCACCCTACTTAAAGTGGAAGGTGAAACATACAAGTGGTGAAATGTATCTATACCATGCTATACAAAAATGAAGAAACAAAAATAAAGGGGGTTCACAATCACCAGATCTGCACACAATACCTGTAAGTGTGTCCCGTAACAGGCTTCAGTGCTCACAGGTTTTAACTCAGCTGGACTGCCCCAAAGGACAGCACCTAGTGATTCACAACATGGACAAATTCATGTTACAAAAGACTTCCTCTGAAAAAGTCCACAAATTTCCTTATTCATCCAATTAGTCACACAGAATGATGGGAATGTCGAGAAAGCTTTGGCCTTATTTTTTCATCAAATGCAATGGCCGATTGAATTCCAAGTTTCTCTAAAACAGCAAGTCTGGTTTTCCAGTTGTCAAGGCCTGTACAGCTAAAAATAGAGGGAGCTGCACTCAATCCATTTGGAAACTGTGGTCAGCACTGGGTTTGTTAACCTGAACATGAGCTGTCAGCTTGCCATTTTGCTGAATGTGCACCAGAACAATTGAACTGATGTGAAAACTAAACTGTTTACTGTTTCTGCAGCTTCATGCAGTGCATGAACACTAAGGTGTTTACTGGTGTTTGAGGGTTTGGTTTGAGGGGTTTCTCCTCCCCTTTCCCTGCATTTTTCTTACAACAACTGAGTAGTTTCTGTTATTCTTTTGTACAAGCAAAAATAGAACTTTTCATTCTCACTATTTATAAATTTTTCAGAAAACTCCAAATTTTAGGAAGATGATTAATGAAAGCTTCATCATAGTTTTGTAATGAATGAAGGGGAAAAAATTAAACATGGCATTTTTAAAGCCAGTTTCAACCAACTAAATTTGTCCTGACCACATCATCGTTATAAAAATTGCTATTTTATACTCTTATAAATTTCAGACTAATACTTAAGTTACAGAAGTAATTCAGAGGACAGTAGCGTAATTCAGGGACTTGGATCTTCTAATTCCTCTATAAGACAAGCCAAAGGAATTCATTTGGCCATCTCTATCAAGCCCAACTTCAATTTGAACAACATAATTAATCTTAGGAAGAGAATGAGCACTGACATAAAAGACTTCAGCTGGTGGAAAACCCACCAGGTTCCAGGCTGTTGATTAGACCTACCACTGAAAACTTAGGGAACTTGCTTCCAGTTGGCTTTACCCAGCTCCAGTTTCCAAGTCACGGATCTCATTATACCATCCGTGTGCTAGACTAAAAAATATGCTCCTTCTGTCAGACGTCTTTCTCCCTCTTCTGGTAATTTTAGACAATAATTAAGTTTCCTTAACCTTTTTCTCCATAAATAGTTTATTTTGAGGTTTGGAAAGTTTGTTGTGTAAGAGTGGGTTATAGAAACTCATTGTTTCAGCTCTTCCCTCACATCTCTGCAGATCACTGCTCCTATGGCACTAAAAACCTGCTCTCAAGAAAATAAATAATGAAAGATTTACCTTTAGGTTTTAGAAACACATTTGTACACCCTGGCACAGTCACCTTGGCGCTGCAAGCAGCCAGCAGCATCACAAGCGACAGTACAGAACATGTGGGCATTCAGAATAAGGCACCAGGCAATCACTCATACCTGACAGTCACCACCATGCCTTGCTCCTTGGGAGGTGTCCAACAGCAGACACTGACAGCTGAGGACACCATGGAATGGAGCTACGGGTTCACTATGCCTTTTTTAACCTGTGGACTGTCAGGCATGGTCATAGATTTTTATTATAAAACATTTCCTTTTTTTGGGAAGTAGTTGGTGCATCTCATAAGAAAGGCACAACTTCTTCGTTCATAAAGGGCGGCCTGAGGCTGATGGAAAACCACGTCAGTTATAAATATGGATGTGTCCAAACCATCCCTCCCACTTGCATGACTTCTCATAAGGGTGGGTGTGAGCCTTCACAGAGCTCAGACCTGGCATGCATTTTTCCAAAACAAGCCTCACAGTTTCATGAAGGTTCTGCTTAAGCCAGTACAACAGGCAAAACTTTCGAGCAGTATCTGCACCCCAGAACCAAACACGTGCCCTGAAATGGAAGAGGAACTGATAAACAGAAAAGTCAATCTTCAAAAACACTATCAGAAATAGAAAAACCTTCTGGGACACTTTTCAGAGACATCAGAAATGCTCGAGTTCTAACCACGAACTTGGAACCTAGTAAGCGACTGCACTACAAAGGCTGCATTGTAATAAGGATACATGAGTCCCTGAGTTATGAAACTACTAACACATTTCTTTTATCACTTCCTGACTTCTCAGCCCTTGGATTTCCAAACACAGCCTTCTGCTAAGGCATAGGTAAGATACTATGGCCCTGCAAGTTATTTGGCTTTCAACTACTAATAAACTACAAGAACAGGAGAATTTCACTTAAGACAGTGACACTGTGTATACAACTAAATGGGAGTTCCTATCACAGCCAGTCTGACTTAACTCTAAAACACAATGTTGCAGCCAGTGGCTGTTCTTGGCTACCCCTTTACAGCACCACCCTCTAGAAAAAAAATCAAAGCCGTTATCTCAGCTCCAGCTACAATTACTTTGACCGATCCCACCCGTCTTCTGAATCTTCCTGGCTAAAAAGAATTAAAAGCTCAAGACTGCCAGCAAACAAACCAAATCAAAACTGACCCTAACAGACAAGCAGGCTAGAGAGGAAAGGGACTCACAGCACCCTGGCTGTCGGCAAAACGAAAGGCCTAGCATGCCTCTTGTGCAGAGGTCTTCTTATCAAATGATTTTGATGGAGCAGATACCTGCTACTCTAAGGGACACCACTGACACCATAGAAGCAATGAGATTTTTGCACATAGGCAACCTTTTAATAAACTGAGCAGTTCAACAGGACTTTTTCAGTGTCTACATAATACCAAAATATTTAGTGTATTGTACTGTATCTGACGGAATCAGTTGTTTCTCTTAGCAGTGCTCAAGGCTGTCTGGGAAAGCTGCAAAGCCAACTGTTACTAAGCCTGGAGAAAAACCTGTGGTTTAGTACTCCAAATTAAGTGTAATGATCATGGGTTATAGAAGGGATTATTTAAGTTCTTTTCCTTTAAATGGTAATTGGACTACGTGATAAACACTCCACAAATATGAATACATTAGTGATTGTAAGGAAAACCAGCTCTCAGAAAACTTGCTAAATAATAAGGTCCCTCTCCCCAGCCAAAAGTAAGGGAGCTGTACACTGAGAAGGCTGTGTACATATACACATATGATGGCAGTAAAGGAATTAGCAAGAAGTCTTCTAGCTACTCAAATGCCTCATTTGATCCTTTGTTCAAAACCTTGGAAATATCAGCATTAGTTATTTCACCTCTCAACAGAAGCCTTTTATCCCCTCAACTTCAGGAAGCAAACATGTCAAAAGCTATTTAGACTTTGATATTCCACAAAATAACACACCATGCTATGGCAATAGTCTTCGCTATGTCCTAATTTGCCCGGCTTTTTCACTTGGAAAGATATTAGCTGCCAAAGTAGGTTTTCAGCTTGAACATCAGTAAACACCTTCTAAAATTAACACTAAAATAGCTACAGAAACAAATAAAGTTGCTGCCTGGGTGAGCCACTAATTCATACAGAATCAGTCAGAGAATGTATTGCCAAAGGTGTAAATATTACTGGTAGATAAGATGGCAAACCAAGTTAGCCACATACAGTCTCAAAGCCTCTCAGCCTTTGTTGAATCAATCAAATTACTGAGAATACAGATAATCCTTCTGAGATACAGAAAACAAAAGAACAGGGAAGGGAAGAAGAAAATGTCAAATTATATGAAAATTATAAGGGATAATATTGTTGTTTACAGGAAATTCTCCATCCAATTCCTGGATAGAGAAGCAAATAGAAAGACTTCCTGAAACACAACTGCTACTAATCAATTTCATAAAATAAATTAATAGCTGCTGCAGTAATAAGAATATTTCATTTGGTAATAAGTTTCTAAATTCCTTTTCCTACTAAAAGATCACATTTTACAGTCTCCAAAGCTCAGTGGTTTTGCTTCTGTGATAGGTTCATCTTTCACTGACCATGGCTGTAAGCTCAGAGAATTCTAAGTGCAGATCCAGCAGTGGAAAGCTGTTTGGTGTTGTTTTCAACAACAGCACCTGATCAAAAGCAAATCCTCTGTCAGAGCAGGAGCACTCCCTGGGAGCAGACTCTCTTCTCCGCCTCTCTTCAGGAACAGCAGTTTCCAGGGTATTGCATCAATAGCTATTTGCTTCCACACAGGAAAAAAACAGCTCATCAATCACACACACATTCTCAGACACCCACAGAAAAGCCACCCCCTAACACTGGAGACAAAATGTAGATGTGTTCCAAGGAGGGAAAAAAAAAAACAACAAAACAAACAACCAACCACAAAAATTCAGAGAGATGAGCACTCTTTTCTGCAAAATCAGTCTGTTAGCATTTAATGATCAGATCTGAACACCATCTTTAACTATCCATTTGCACAGATTACTGTACAGACACAAGACAGCATTTACTGAACTTCCAGTCACAAACTCCGAGCCTGAGCTGTCACATTACAGGATAATTCCTGTTTGAATAACACGATTTAAAAGTAACTGGATGACATACCAATCAAGACCTTACAGTAAAAACCTATTCGATAGGTTTCAAAATCTTTTTAAGGAGATAGCGAACTATTCAATCATCCAATTGCACTTCAAGATTTGCAGCATCTGTTTCCATTGTTATGAATATGTTTTACTAATATTTTTGTATGGCAGCCTTTCAGAAAGCTACAGTACCTCATATCATAGATGGGTTCCCATTTTAGAGTTGCTCTGATTTAGAGATTTTTCATTCAGCTGTCTGTTGAACTCAGTTCTCACTTTAGCCCATGGCATTCTAAACTCCAAGCCTTCATCATTAGATTTCCTTCTCCATTACATGGAATTTCCTATATCAAAGGACTGTTAATCAACAGTTGTTGATTGTTTTTCAGAAAGACATCTCATCAAACTCAACAGCTCTTCCTACAGTAAAAACACACCAACCAATTCAAAATCCTTCTGTCTTCAGTACCTGAAACTTTAGTGGGAGTTCTCCTACAACTAGATGATCTTAAGGTCCTTTCCAACCCAAACTAATCTATGATTCTATGATAATATGGCCCATTGAAAAAGATAAAGAATAAAATATTCAAACCTAATCTTAATGTATCCATTCAAAATATGAAATGTTCAAAAAATGCACACCATGAACTCATTTACCTTGTCCTAAACAGTTTTCTACATAATCTATTTATTTCATCATCTGGACTACAGCCCTAATTGGGTATTCCACCTGCTATCAAAGTAGCTGTAGCTATTCATGGTATTTCTGATTGGCCACAAGTACATATTCCTTAGATAAACAGTTATTTCCAATCATGTCAGTCGAGCTCCTTTGGACTTTCTAAAAAGTAGAAAAAACAAGTTTTTTTGCCAAGAATAAAGTATTCATCAGCAGTATGATAAACCAGAAGTAGCACAAAAGACAGCAAGCAGAAACTCTGACCAGCTCTGCTGCTTCTCAGAGGTTGGAAGAAATTAAAATCATACCAGGGATTAAAAAAAAGAAAAAACTTTTTATTTCTCAGGAATGGCAAACATACTTTTTACTGCCTTGCATCATACAGTTCTATCTCTGTGTTTTGTGCCTTAATGATAACATGAATGACAATACAGAGCTGTTCTACAATGAATACAATGAAAAAGAGGTTGTATTAGTAACAACTTTTTGCAAGAACTAGGACTCCCATGCTTGTGTATCACTTCGGTGGGGGGTGGTGGTGGTGGTGGTGACAGACTTTGCTGACATTTCATCTTGGATAGCACTGAAACATGAAACAGAAATGGTCCATGAAAGGTGTATTACTTTCTCCACAGCACTTGAAAAATCACACTGCCCTCTCCCAAATTACACCTAAAAATAAAGAGACACTTCAGGATAGCTGCTTTCTGCAAAGCTCACACAAAGAAATGGTTTTCAGCCAGCACTGTCTGGATGAAAGCTTAATTCCACTCAGCTGTTGAGAATAAAAGGCAGTGGTTACAGGAATACAATGCCACTTCAAACATTGGTTTTGTGCTATACCAGGAACGATATCACAGGCTAACATCCCTCATGTAATTCGGAATGGCCGTGCGTGGCTGCAGTATGCCCCAACCCACAAACCTGGCTGCTGGACTCTGCTCTACTTTTGTCTTGGTAGTTGAAGACTGGCTTCATACAAAGCTGCACTGATTGGATTTTAATGCCTTCCAGCACAGAATGCTGAACTGCAGTAACAGGTTGAATATGCAATTGTGCTGAGCTATCAGGTAAAACTGAATAGATCGAAGACTGTTTTCCCTTCCAAATAAAAGCATCTCTGTCCGTCTCTCCTCTTGATAGATGTACTAACCCCCTTTCCTATTTGAAGATGTCCTCCTGATTATGAAATCTAAAGCATTCGCTGCATACTGTAACTTTAACTTTACAAGTCAGGCAATGATGGAACACATAAGTTAACTCCAAAACAGACATAATGAGCAACCTTTCCTTGCATAATTTCAAATCTCTGGAGAATATCAGCATTAACATACACAATATCATACTTAGAATTTTTAGTAACTATGTTCTTCGTGATACAAAAAAACTTCACATCTTACTTCTCTTCAGTAATACCCAGCTTGACACATACCTAATAAACTGCCCCATCTAAAGAAATGTATCAGTTCAGGTTCACAGCTTGGTTGATTTTTGAAGACTTTAATGCTTTTTAAGCAGCGTCCCTTCAGACCCATTGATCCTTTTTTTTTTCCCTTCCAAGCCTGGGCAATGGTCACTACACAGTAACTCTGCTGGTCAAAAAATTCACTTACGGGAGTTCCTGAACCAAAAGGAAAGATTCCAATGGACTTTGTTACATTGGAACGTCCCATTCATGCTTTCCCTTTCCCATTTCCCCTGCGAGCCTTATCTATTATTAATGCATTTTATGATTGGAAATTTTGGCACATGAGGAGGCCCACAGTAAGCTTCACCTACAGCAGCCAGTTGTCAATCTCTGATTGTAAGAGATTCCCTATCTGATTCTGATGCTAATAACAGGAACTGAAACATACAGACTTTCTAAAGCTAAACAAGTGAAAAATTAATAAAGCAGTTTGAGAACATCTTAAGCCAGAGAGAAACGCTATTCAATTTCAGTGGGAGGAACAGGCTCAGAGAGATGATAATATCAGTAGGGACATGGTGAAGCTCCTGGGTTCCAGTCCAAAGCTTTCAAACCCAATGCTCTAAATGAGAGTCCAAACTCTAAATTTAGGTGTCTAAAATTAAAATGGCCTATCTAAAGGGTCAACCATCTGTATCTTCCAGTTAATTTAAGAGTCACTATAGTTACTCAGTTGGGAAAAAACAAATCACTCAGTGTTTACATACAGAGCTCATGCCCTAAGTTTAAGGGCACAGGTTTAACGTAACATCATTTTCTGGACTCAACGCATCAATTTTCCCATAAGTGAAAAAAATTTTGCCTCAGACATAGGGGTCTCCTTGCTCGTAGTATCCTTAATATCAAAAAACTCTTCCAGAAATAACAGGGCTTGCTTAGGCACACTAATCCAGCTAGATTCTTCATTTAACATGGACAGTAATACAACTGATTAACACATGTTCCCTTTCAGCTTTTGTAAGTTTGACAACTATCCTCTACATGTGCCCTTACTCCCCAGTTAAATGATTATCAAGGGAAGAATGAGATACAATTCAGAATCTGAGTGTTAATCTTCCACATACTCAGTAAACTACAGTTGAGAATAACTGAAGTTGTAGAACTGTCACTGCTGGAAGACTCAGAGAGACAGGTTTAATAGGATGTGGACATTTACAAAACATTTGGTTCCAAAGAGATAAAAAGCATTTGATTTTAAGCAGGTTTTGGTTTTTGGGGGGTTTTTTTACCCTCCTCTCTCATTTCTTTTGAGAAATATTTAATAGACTCACAAATAGGAAGCATTTACTTGCTTTTCCTGAGCAGGAGAGAAACAGCCTCAGAGACAGATTAGAAAGATGACATCCATGATGAAGCGAGAAATCTATTGGGGCCTTCATTTCTATCCAATTTCTGCTACACACATCAAAACATAACTGGCTCACTGTGTGTTTTATCTGCTTTTAGAAGATGTGGAGCTATTGCAGATCCTGGCTAGAGCACCTGACTGCTCCGCTGAAGCTTAGGAGAGACATGCTGTTACTGTTAGATGCCTGCACTTCAGCACCTGATGCATCAGTCAAGATCGTGATTATCATATCATTTTACCAACATTCTTTATGAGGCTGGAAACATTTAAGTAATAAGAGATCTTAGACAATCAGCCAATAACCACATAACCCCTCAGCAGGAACCTAATTCCCCTCCCAGTGCCAAGTTTGCGACAAGAAACGTTACATAGTTTGGTATGTGGCATTCACTGTCTGGTAGAAACAGAGACTAGCTGTGACAGCTCAATCAGATCCTGCAGCCATGAGGTTATTTTCATTCCAAGCTATATATATGTATATTTATATATGAACAAAATAATGAGATGGGTTTTTTTGGTCATTAAGTTGCCAATCATTGCACCTAATAATCTTTATATTAAACAGTGTATTTCCAGGCAACTTGAGTGCTCTGTGCCTGTGTCACGCAAAGGCCCTTCCCCATCACCCTATGAAAAAGCAAGTAGTTTTAAAATAGTTAGATGTATGTTAGTTTCTTTGTCTTTCCAGGATGACAAAAAAAGAAGTTTTCACTGAAAATGTAAAATTATAGAGCTTGTTTTTCAAACATTGTTTAATGCACTAAACCAAAATATCTAGAAAGCATTCAACTCACCAATAGTGTGTAGCTACCATAACTATATTCTTTCATTTTATCTGGAGAATTAATCTAGACAAGCTATTGGTATACCCCACAGTTTCAGATTTCCTGTGATTGAAAACCAAATCAATAACAAATTTTGGCACAGCTGTAACTCTCAACAGATGCCGACTATTTCTAAGACTGTACATGAATCCTAAGCAAAACCTCACTGGCACCGAAACATTCCATTTAAAAAAACACCTAGCAATTAGGTGCTTTACCATAAACAAGATAAACTATGTACAATAGCTTCCAAAGCTGCATTGCGCTAACAGTAATAATGCTTTTTACTTGAAACAAGAAATTGCCCATATGCCGCTTGGCTGTTTGATAATCCACACCAAAAATACCTCACATGAAAAAAGACTCAAGATTCTGGGGAGAACCTGGAAGGTGACTATGGCACTCATACCAGAACACTGCAGTGATTTCTGTACAGATATTGTGCTTTTAGGGGTGGGAGGTAAGGGAGGGACATGGACACCACAACCAAACAAAAACCACACCACCAAAACCAAAACACCCATGGTGCAACTCTGGAACAATCCCAAGCAAATTCAAAGAAAACCCATACTGAAGAGCATAAAAAAGCCTTGGATCACTCCCTAAAAGTCTCGGTGCGTCCCAAATCTTCTCTCTTGGAAAGTCAGCAGGGCCAAAGCTTCACTGTACACTACTGTATTCCCACTGTGTTCCCTGCTGTGAGCCTAGGATAGACAGCCTGAAAGAGAAAGGAAGGGCCTATGGAAAAAGCCTGGGCTGAAAACCAGGAATAGCAAGCTATTCTGTTCTACATGTACACGCAGAAACAGAGGTGTCTACATATGTATAGAAATCCATGAATATACACATATGTATATATATTTATTCTACCCTAACAGTGAATAAACCCCTGTGTGGCAAACAGCCCTCTGACGCAAATACAAAGAAAACTTATCATCTACAATGGGTGTTTTGTCTTTGCATAAAGGGTGATACTTTCTTCTGCAAGGATTCCTGACCCCTTTTCTCTACTTGATTAAATTTAAGATAAAAAATATTAGGACTCCTCCTTTGGTTCTGCCATGGAAGTAGAGAGTACTGCCCAAGAAGTACTTTGTGCACTTCCTTCCACAGTGAAGAGCAGAGGTACTTTTGATAAGCACTGTGGGAAGCACACATTTCGTTACTATGCCTTCAGCTGCAGGCAGCAGCACAGTTCCTGAAGCTGGCTGAAATATCCTCAGCAAAATTTGATACTCAGCAGCAAAAATGATGCTAAGCCAACAGAAGAAACAATCAGACTCCACACTGCATTCTCTTGGGAACACTGGACATGCAGATAAACCACAGATTCAAATAAATCAGCAGAAAAAAAAAGCTGCAGAAACAGTGCAAGGAAAGAGCAAGAGGTGAGTATCTGCTCCTTGAAGGGCCTATGGCACAAGAAAATGAAGAAGTTTGCTCATCCTTGAAGCTGTTCTTCATATTCCAAATGTTCTCTCCTCTACATATCCTGAAACGCAGAATAACCAGAGCAAGTATACTGCTGCTCCTACAATGCAGTCTCAGAAAGTCCATTCATATTTATTTCAAGCATAGAAGCATTTGTCGTAGTTTAAATGCAGCCAGTAACTCAGAACCATGCAGCCTCTCACTCCCTTCCCCTTCTTCTTCCTCCCCCTGCTTCTGGAGGGACGGGGAGGAGAATCGAAAGAATGTAAAGCCACTACTGCTACCACCAATAATAATAATTATAAGGGAAATAACAAGGGGAGAGAATAGAAAACTAAAAGGGGAAAAGGGAAAGCAACAAACACAAGTGATGCGCAATGCAACTGCACACCACCCACTGACCAATACCCAGCCCCACCCAAGCAGTGATCTGGGCCTTCTGGGTAACTCCCCACAGTTTCCATACTGGGCATGACATGTTGCGGTATTGAATACTCCTTTGGCTAGTTAGGGTCCGTTGTCCTGTCTGCTTCCTCCTAGCTTCCCATGCCTGTCCTCACTGGCAGAGCATGAGACTGAAAAGGCCTTGATTGGAGTAAGCATTACTTGGCAACAACTAAAAACATTGGTGTGTTATCAGCATTGCTCTCACAGCACTGCACCAGCTACTAAGAAGAAGAAATATAGCTTGTTATCCCTGAACCCAGGACAGCATTCTAGTCATAGAAAGTTTTGGAATGCTCAAAGCAAGACTCACAAGCAATGCTTTTGGACCACGAACCCTCCAAAATGTTTTCTTTTTCTGAGGCCAGTTACCTTCAGACAGGACACAACAGCCAGCTTAGCTGCTGACTCAAAAAGCAAGGGGAAACTTGACCCTGTCCCAGCCCAGCAAAGGGACATCTTCATGTTAACCAGATAAGAAGTGCCAAAGAACAGGTCATCAACAAGTCAGATGAAAAGTTAAAAAGACATAATCAAAAATTGCAATAAGAACAAAGACTTCTTTTTGCCACTATTAGGCCACCTTCCTTTTAAAAATGTTATCTGCATGCTTTTACACAGAGTCAACAGGGAAGACTTCTGCATGGTTAAAGGACTGTAAAGCTGCTTGAAATCTGTCATGTGAAATACTGCAGAATGTGGAAGCTCTTGCATTGTAAGACCTCAAATAGGATAAACCCTGAGATTGTCAGAAGACATAAACTGACAGCCAGAAGCTGTCTTCCCTGTTTCAGCACCAATCCACATTTGGACTTCTCCCCTAATAAGTAATCTTAGAAATCCTGTTCCTCTAAGAAAGATGCAGAAGCCAGGGATCCATGTTAGTTAAGATCAGAGACTAGGACAAGGTGAATGAAGGTATTTACCATGACACCAAACACAGTTTTTGTCATGAGTGAAAAGTTGCTGTCCTCGCGAAAAGAGAAAGACTTTAGAATCCAGGAAAAATCCCAGAGATCAGAGATGCATGGGAACAAATGAATGCCAAGGGTGCCCAGAGACTCTTGGTCAGCAATATCCAAGGTTGGTAACTACAAGGAGATGCACAGCACAAACCAATGTAACTTTCTACCCAACCTTCCCAAACCAGCAGCAATCTCCCTACTGGGAAAGGAAGTCAAAACCGTGTGAGTGCAGTGCTGGCAGCAGAAGAGGTAGTGGGTATGCAATATGAATCAGAAGAAGATAAAAGCTGCAGTCGTGTGGGTTCTTAAATAAACCCCAGTACATAGCTCCACTGCACACTGGTTTTAGCTCTGACTCCCCTTTGGCAGCTGTCATGCTGTTTCCTGTTAGTTCCCCTCAGCTCTTATGAAGAGTACTAGCTATTTACAAAAGTTCAAGCACACTTGATTCACCACTTACAAAACATAAGCATAAAGAGAAAAGAAATCAAACTCCCTAAACCCAGAAAATATCTACAAAATTCAACTTTATAATGGCAGGGCTCCAACTGAAGCTTTGCTTTGCAATCACAAAAGTGTTTTGGTAGAAAATGGAAAACACACTCTTTCAAAAGAAAGGCAAACTTCCCACTGCTAGTTGCTGCTACCTCAGGGAAAAACAGCCTCCGAACTAAAAACTGAAACACCTAAAACTGAAGTTCACAATTAGTAATACAAAAGTTACAAATCCATGGAAAGGTATCAAAGAATTGAACTTTCTTTCCCCATTGCCATTTCATATCGTGAAAGGAAGCAGCAGAAGTATAGAAGCCTGGGCAAGAAAAGAACATCTCTGTCTCTTAGGAGCTCATTTTATGCTGTAATTGGTAAAAAGCCTCTCTAAAAAGGTTATAAATGCCATATTAATTTCATTAAGAAAGCTCTCATGGCACATTAATATACTTTCTGGCACTTTATTGCATCTTTTCAGATACACAAAATCTTAGGAGGTAATTTCATTAACAGTAAAGATCTGTAAAGACAACTAAAATATTTTAAATAGATTGATAACAGTTCAGCTTGGAAGCACACATGTTTATTAATACACTATCATTCCCTTCCCATTAACACCACACTGACACACAGGAGCTAGCAAGCTCTGCTATTGAAATTATGTTATCCTAAAGGCCTCTGAATTGGCAAAGACTGCATGAACAGCTCTCCAAAATTTTATGACCTACTCCTTTATTTAAGGCAGATATTCATCTCCAGTACAAAGCCTGAAGCTGAGCATGAAATTTAACAACTCTTCCAGCTTACGCTGCTAAGAAAGATGTCTTTTTTCCCCAAACAATAACACTTCAGGTAATTCTAGACATATACTTCAAGTGCCAGCTTGCACAACAGCCTTAGCAGCTTCTCCATCCTGGCCTTGATTCTCTAGCCTGACTTTTACATGCAAGCCTCCAAAGCTCCGTATGGTCTCAACTGAAGCCAAATGGAGCTTTTTATCAGAGTAGATCTCTAAACCACAAATACATAGAAAGCAAGTTCTACCAAAGACAGATACATACAAAGTATGTAGATACTTATAAGTCTCACTCTATGATCACTTTTACAAATATAGTATGTATGGTTAAGTCACTGTAATTCTAAAACCTGCATATACTTACTGATTAATTGAGACATCCTGAGCTCAGCTATCACACAAAAGCAAATTCTGTCTTCACAATCACACTTCAAACCCAGGCTGTTCATTCAACTTCACTCTTAGTCATAAGAAAGGGAATACAAAAGAGTTTCTTTAAACCACAAAGGTACAACCTGTGTGAGCAAAGCTGCTACATTTTATATATTCATGGTATTCATCTAATGAATTTAGAGTCTACAAATCAAGAGTGTGTCTCTGAAAAGGAAGTTATAGTTCAATGACACCTGAAGTGTTTTAAACAGGAACTCCACCACCAAGTTCTATAGCTTAAGTGCTATCAGAAGATGAGACCATAAAACCTCATAATGTCCCACTGGACTTGGCAGTACAGTGAATCACATCCTAGGCATCTCTGCATCAAAACACTAAATCCCCACTGCAGTCAACAACAGATGCAAAGGCTCTGGAGAACTTATCCCTCAGTACATCAAAACTGCATTCTAGAATAAAAAGAGCTTTTAAACCCTATTCCTCTAAACATTAAGGCAAATCTTATTACTCTCAATACATTTGCCCATTCTTTGGCAAATGTATTTAATTTGAATTTTTTTCTTGAGAGATAAGGAAATCAGTGTAAACCCTATGACTGGCAAGCATGGGATTCGTAAGACAACACACATTTAGCGCAGATCGACAGTATGTTTAGATCCACAGCAGTAAATGAAGTGTAACTGGTTGCCAATCAATTCCTTTTGTTATTTTTAGGAAAATAAATAAACTGAAATTAAATCACTTCAATCTTGAATCAAAACTGGAAACAACCTTAACAAACAAGATAGGGTTCACTAAATTGAAATGTTTTTAAACCCAAAATGGAGGGAGGACACAGAAAAGAAAGGCACTCAGTGTTTCTGAGTACACTGGATCCTCCAACATAGATAGAAGCATGGCATGAATGGCAGTTTCTTTGGAATAGATATTCTTCTTCATGAAATTAAGAGCTGGGATGCTCTTAATTAAGGAGCTGTTGAGAAAACTCAGAAGGAAAAAGGAAGCTTATAGAAAGCAGAAGCAAGAACAGGCATCCTGGGAAGAATACAGGGACATTGCCCGGGAAGCTAGGGATCAGGTTAGGAAAGCTAAGGCCCAGTTAGAACTGAGACTGGCCAGAGATATCAAAGATAACAGCAAGGGCTTCTATAGGTATACTGCAAACCAAAGACAGACTACGGATAATGTGGGCCATCTCCGGAAGGAAACGGGAGAACTGGCTACCCTGGATTCGGAGAAGACTGAGCTTCTCAATTACTCTTTTGCCTCAGTCTTCACCAGCAAGTACACAGGCCACATCATTCAAGTCTTGGAAGGTAGGTGCAGGGACCATGAGAATGAAGACCTCAGGCCCACTGCAGGAGAGGATCAGGTTCAAGATTATCTTAGGAACTTGAAAAGTGCACAAGTGCATGGTACCTGATGATATCCATCCACGGATCCTGAGGGAGCTGGCAAACAAAGTTGCTAAGCCACTGTCCATCATATTTGAAAACTCATGGCAGTCAGGTGAAGTTCCCAACAACTGGAAAAAGCGAAATATAACCCCCATTTCAAAAAGGGGAAAACTGAAGACCTAGGAAACTACAGACCAGTCAGTCTCACCTCTACACCTGGCAGGATCATGGAGCAGATGTTCCTGGAAAGCATGCTGAAGCACATGAAAAACAACAAGGTGGTTGGTGACAGCCAGCATGGTTCCACTAACGGCAAATCAATTTGGTGTCCTTCCATGATGGGGCTATGGAACTGAAGGATAGGAGCAGAGCAGTTATCTACCTGGACTAGTGCAAAGCATTCGACACTGTCCTGCACGACACCCTTGCCTCTAAATTGGAGAGACATAAATCTGATGGATGGAACCACTCTGGGGATAAAGAATTGGCCAGATGGCGGCATGCAGAGAGTTGTGGTCAACGGCTCAATGTCCAGATGGAGATCAGTAACGAGTGATGTCCCTCAGGGGACACAAGGGCTGGGTCAGCTGTGTAGCTCCACCTTTCCAGGTACAGAACCAGTGTTTTCACTTGGGGCTTTACAGCTTGCCTGCAAATAAAGTTACAGCTTGATCTGCAGTTTAATCATCAAGACAAGAATAAACTTTAACAAAATAATTTATATGACCTAGAAGCCTAAATCCTATTATAAAAAGTTATCTTTTAAGGACCTGTAGTCAGCTTTTCAAGCGAGTCAAGGAGCTTTGGAAACAATTCTCTCTGCATAGGCTACTGATATGATAAAATAATTGACTTTAGCCTCTCTCTGTCTCTCAAAAAATAGAATTATTTCAAGTATTAACACTCAAAACTTAAATGTTCTTCTGCAAAACACTAAAGATCTACCAAACCACTGAACAATCTGCTTGCTGTTAGACTTTACCAACTTGATCAAATCCTGTGACACTTACATACATAGGAAGATGTATTCCAGCAGAACACATTACTTTGTGCACTACTGCTAACATATTTAAAGACAATGTGCTTATTCTTAACTGCAAAATGCTTCCTGTAATACAATGGAATCCTGCTACTAACACGTTCTGTAAATACAGCAAATGCTCAGTTATAAAATTGCTTCAAGATTATGAAGTATTCTGTACAATACTGGGAGGGTACAAATATACCAGAAATCTACTCCTCTTTTGTTATCCCTCCCCTGTCTAAACACAATGTATTTTCCATAGCCATCTCCAAGAAAGGTATGGCTTGCAGATAAAACAGTGCCAAGAAATGACACCTAAACAGCAAATAATCTTGTTCAGTTACATTTTGCCCCACTTTAAAAGCAAATATACTGACATGGCATCATTTCAAGCAGCACAAAATAGGGTTTTTTTCCATAGATATCAGTCATGAGAATTGTTTTAAAACATCTGAGACTTAAACTGAAGCTCTCTGACAGCAGACATTTTTTTCCCAGGTGCAAACAGTGTAGCAGTAATAGCAGTGAGCTGAACCCACTGGTTGGCCATTCACTGCTTTAGCCTTTCAGCTTAAAAAGTATTTTACTGTCATACTATTCCCTCTGAGGTCATCTTCTGCCAAAGATAATCAGAACTCCACAACTCAAAGGCTATTCTCTGGCATTATTTTACTAGGAAACAAAGTCCATTTCAGTATTTTGAGGTAGGTGGATTGGTTCAGTTTGTGTTATTGAAGCTCCAGACTTCTTTTTCCCCAGCTACCAAGGACCATGGCAGCATGACTCTTGAGGAATTTGCTACAGACAGAATCTTCTTCTTCTCCAATGACTAAGTCTCAGATTGGTAGAATAAAAAATGGTTCACAGAAAACATGTGTATATATATGTTACCATAACTTCAGTAGGATAATGACTGGGGTTAAGGCAACCATAGTTATGTCTACCCACAGTGACACACAGCACACACAGTAAAACAATGTGCTCCTCCAACCTTTTCCTCACAAAGAAAAAAAAAAAAAAAGGCACCTCTTTAGGGAGATGAACTTCCATAATAAAGCCAGAAAAGGGTATTTCCTGGATTTCTTTCATAGCTGTAAATATACATTTAACAACAACCAACTGGCTTCAGAGATACCTTCTCTAATAAGTACATATCCCTCCATTTATACAGGGTAGGGAAATGTTTTATATTGAATATGAGAGCCATGTGGAATGAAAGTTAACAACTGAATAGCCCTTGAAGGAACCATTTCCCCCATTTCATGTAAAGCAAATTTTCGGAGACAAAAATTGAGGGACAGAAAATCATAATGGCTCTGTTTCTCCAAATCTGCATCAAAGAAAGTCACAATATTATCAGCTAGATGCAACCATCTCAATCAACTCCAGATACTTAGAACTGAGCTGATCAGGCATGAATATTCATTTCCAGTGGTAGCAAAAGGCAGTGATTTGTATTTCCATGGTAATTGAGGTCTACACTTCACTAGTGCAACATTTTGTGCTCATAAGAACTTATCTCAAGCACCTGATCTGCATTAGTGCTGAGGGAGAGCAGCCAAGTTAGCAATACCTCAACTGGATGCACATTCATCAGGCTTTCCAGTATGAGTACATATTGCTTATCTGCTGAACTGAGCATATCAACCTTCTGCGGTCAGAGCACTACCGGGCCTGTGGATAAGGAACACCTCAGATCAGCAAGGAGCATGTGCCAGTAGAGCAGTGCCTTCAGCCTTGCTTTAAGGAAGATTTCCCCCATGTCTCCTCAGCAATGACTAGTTTGTAGCATATGTTTATAATCACAAACAAAGCCAGTTCCAATATTCCCAGATTTCATTGTAAAATTGTTGTTAATTCTCCCAGATGCAAGTCCTGAAAGTCAAATTTCCCATCTAGCCTCTGCTTAACCCATCCTCCTGTGCCAGTGACAGGGATTTTCCCTTTAAATAGCGAAAGAACTGAGGGAAGTGTTTGGGATGGATTAAGAGATAAAAACTTTGGGTATCTCCTGTTACAAAGATTATGTAGCCCAGACACTGACAACATAGTAATGATTATCATTACAAACAACACAGCTCTATACTTCAGAGTCCTACTCTTTCTCCTGCACGTGCTTTCATGTAACAATGTCAGAAGAAGTTTTGAACAACGCAGAATGACAAGTGTAAACCATGTCACCCAGGAGACATTACAGACCTCTACACAGGGCTTCTTCAAGAGAATCTTCTCATTGAACAAGGTGAAAAAACTGTGTAACCTTCACAGAATACGTTTTTTCACAGCCTTCAGTCTCCTCCTATTCTTGCCAAGGATAGGCATCCTTCTATTGGTCCTGACTAAATTCTGCTTTGAGCATTCACAGTTTGCTTATACACAAATAAATATCTATACTTGTATTTTCTGTCCCAAACTGCTATACAGTCCTTATCTATTAAGCATCCTCAGTTTGGAATGTTAGAGCAGAGAGATACACGTATGATTATAGACAGAGAGGAATGAGAGAAAATCAGTAAAGCACTTTTGGGTACCTCCCAGAAGAGCAGGATTATTTATATGAACTCAAAAAACTCTTCCTAGCTTGGCTGAAACCCTGCCTCCAAGTATTTAGCAATGACCAGAGGCACTCTACCATAACACAAACATGCAAGAAAACTGCAATTTTAAACAGAAAGATGCAAGTTCCATGTATCTGAGGTCCTAGAATATTGCATTCATATAAAGAAGCCTAAAGGAACAAACTCCCTGTTGTTAAGAAACACTTCACTTCTACAGGACCTGTCATTCCAAGTGTTCCTCATCCACTAAAATCATCCCCAACTACATGGCTTAAAAATTCTTTCCTTCACGCAGGTCTTCCAAGACAGAAGAGATATATAAAGCCCAATATTACAATACTTCTACAAATATTAGAAACCCAATTTCCCTCTCACTCTCCATCTCCCAGGATATCAAAACTATACATGATAATATCATAGAATCATGGAATAGTTAGGGCTGGAAAGGACCTTAAGATGATCCAGTTCCAACCCCCCTGCCACAGGCAGGGACACCTCACACTAAACCATGTCACCCAAGGCTTTGTCCAATCTGGCCTTGAATACTGCCAGGGATGGAGCATTCACTGCTTCCTTGGGCAACCCATTCCAGTGCCTCACCACCCTTACAGTAAAGAACTTCTTTATAATAAACACAAGAATACCTCATAGGACTTTAAATCCTTATGACAAACTCTCACTCAGACCTAGAACTTCCTGTACATGACTTCGCACTGACATGCCCTCCTGTGGTTTTGTCTCAAGTCTTACACTTATTATTATTGAAAAACAAAACATGAGACACTTACTGAGAAAAAACTTCAATTGATATAAGGCATCACAGCTGTTGTGATATTTGTTTCGAAATCCAAATTGTCAGGTTAAGCCCACAATCTCTGAATTTAATCCTCAGCTTCAAACCGCTTGGGTATCCCGGTACTCATGGTTAATGAAAAGGTTACAGCTTTTCAATAGCAATTTATTAACAGCAAAGAGCCTCAACTTCTCAAACAGCAGACACTGTATCAACCTGAGTTTATTTAATGTTTTCCTCATGGCCTTCTCTGGAAGACTACTATGTTGCATGTTACTTCTATTAACTTGTGCTGAAAGGCAGCTTCTCTCCAGCTCCTTTAGCAGTATTTGTAAAAGTCATGAGCACATGAAATTCCATGAGTCTTTCCCACAGGTTACATATTCTGCCATTATTTCTATTGGAATTACATCAATCTGACTTTCCTTTATGCTCTACCTTTGCTTTAATTCACCTGTATTCTTCCTGAGACAGATATATAGAGTTATTTAGAGATGAGGGAGGTGATTTCATTGCTTCATGCTTAATTATAGTTTGCTAAATCAATGCTTTATTTAGAATCATAGAGTCATAGAATAGTTAGGGTTGGAAAGGATCTTAAGGTCACCCAGTTCCAACCCCCCTGCCATGGGCAGGAACACCTCACACTAAATCACGTCACCCAAGGCTCTATCCAACCTGGCCTTGAACACCTAAATAATCTCTTCCCATTACCACAGTGTTATTTAATACAGCTGTATGCCCTCTTTTCCTCTGGAATTGACAATGTAACAGCTCTAAGGGTTAAAATACAGGCCACTAGGATATTATATATTCTTCTTAGGTGAGAGATGGGCAGGTTTCTGATAAGTATAATGGATAGACTACTTGTTGCTGACGTATCCACCATAACGCTTGGGTCTGGGTTCTGCCCTCAGGTAAGTTATGTTATGTATGTTAGCCTGACTAGAGCGAGTGTGCTGTCATATCTGTATCTAAGTGTAGAGTTTGACAGCCTGTGTTTACTACTACTGTTTCCTGTAGTCTGAACCTAAATTATAAACTCAAGTTTACCACCATCAAGAATCTGTCCTTTACACTGATCTCAGCGCTAACAGGGAAAACTAACACAGGATAAAAGCTCCTTTGCAGCAGATCTCAGAAGCTTTGAAGGCAATGTAAGTGTTTGCACAGAAATGTAATGAGTATATACTTAGACATATCTAGGATCACTTGCTCCACGTCCTTGCTTAGCAGTTTCCAACGGAGTGTAAGTACCTGATAGAATCACTTAACGGTAATAGAGAAATGACTCATTCCAGCCAAGAGACAGAGCAATCCAAGTTGGGGAATGCTCCTCACACTTTGTTTCTTATTGCAACAGATCCCAAAAGAGTCAGGAAAAGATAATCAAGTAAAGATATTATCTGCTGTATGGTCTTACTTGGCATTCTTGTAGGCACGATTTGTATAGTTTTGAGACAGACAAAACCTTTTACAATGTCAGGCTCCAAATTAAAGTTCTGTCATTCCCATACTTTGAGTGCCAATGTAGACACTGCCTATAGGACACAGCAGTAGCCCCTCTTTGCTGGAAGAGTGCTTTTCAAGAGAATTATACTTACTGTACTATTTAGAAAATAATTACAGTAGAAGACAGTAAAGTGACTTCACAACAAAGATGAATGCTAGAAAAAAGATTTTTATTCCAATGCTCTTCTTGAGACTAGAAGTAGTCCATGGAATGGCTGAATCGTCAATCACTCACACATTTAATGTTTCAACAGTACCAATACAGTAACCTCAATCTGATCTGCTGTGTAACACAGAGCAAAGGAATTTGTTCAGTGACTTTTTCTATCAGGAATATAACATCAGCAGTTTCATTCCTGCTAAGGTGCTGAAACATAGAAGACAAAAATAGAGGAGAATTTTTCCATTCAGATTTCCTAATAGGCAATAATTATTTTATCAGTTTCTATGGTGCTATCACCATGGCAGCTAGCCATTTTAATCATACGTTCCTGATAACAATATAGTAAAAGGTTAGGAATATATTGCATCTCCTGGTCATTTGCAGTGGTAACAACTTCATACATTTCCATATGACAGAGGTCACTAATGGCATGAGACATCAGTATTAGAAATGTGGAATGCTAAGCACCCAATTAAAGAACAACTTCTCAGCCTTTCTTACTCTAATTTTTAAAACAATGTGGAAATTCAACCATTGCTGGAAAAAAAACAGAACCAAAATTCTTTCACTGAAGCTTGTTCAGTTTTTATATGGGATTTGCACCTTCTCTGATTAGCCTGTCAATGCCGATGATTACTCAGCAGTCCTAAGAGAATGTGCAAGTGAATAAAAATTCACTGTAAAGTACTGAGTATCTGCAAAACACTGACAGATATAAACGGGTACTTTACTTTTGTTTTTAGAAAACAACCACCACCACTCCCCAACCCATGCTTTATATGGGTTAAATGGTACTGAAGCACCACCCGCAAAACTGATCAGAGAACATAACTGAGTGTTCTGACTGATTAAATTTTCAACATACAAAGTAAAATACACTCATTTAACTAAAAGCATCATGAAGTATTTGCAGATATGCTCTTTCAGAGGAAAAAAAAACATTCAAAAATACTTTCAGCACTCTTCTTCAGATTACATAAGAAATTACACTTTCAAACTATTTCAGAGCAAATTCATACTTTCATCCTGGGATTTCTGATTTTTTTTTTTTTTTTCAAATTAAAGTATATTTCAAAAGGCTGAGAGAATCTAAAATATTAAATGAATTTATAAACCTTTTCAGTAAAAGATAGTAAGCAAGTGCAATAATTTCTCTATTTCAAGCTTAAAGCTTTGCCAAGGGTTCATTCAAAAGATATTAAATAAGTACACATAACATCAATAATATTCTGCAGTAAAACACTACAGCAGAGCACCATGGCTAAAAAATCACTGGAATAAACGAGGCTAAAACAGACACCATTGACTTCAAAGAGAAGAACAAGAAATTGAAGTAGACTGAAACTTGAAATACATCACAATTAGCTTCCTCTCATCAGACTCTTAAGATCAGAAATATTCATAACAGAAGCAGTTATATGAGGAGAACAATATAAAACTAGTACTGTAAGTCTGTCATATCCCCAGTATCTCCATACTTGTTAGATTTAAAACTTCTTTTCCCTTGTTTCAGAAGTTGGGGAAAGACAGCTAAACAAAGGGACTAACAAATACTTGAAGGCAGAATAGTTGTACTGCTACATTTAGATGCATAAACTACTTAATCTGCCTTTAAAAATACAACCAGTTATTTACTATCAAAGATTTGAGGACAGATTCACCATCTTATCTAGGGACACTCAATTTTCTCAGGTTTGTGTCATGCTTTGTCTTAGGAAACCATCAGTGATGAAGTACAGGAAGATGAAATATAACATCTATGCAACATTTACATCGCACTTCACTCTTGCGTAAGACTACACTGCTGAATTTTCAGACCATCTCAGCAGCCAAATTAATCTCACAGTTTTCTCATTAGGGCAACACTGTTCAGAGGTCCACGTACCATTTAGGTTTATGCTTTGGCCTAAATAACCATGAATGCACTTGCATGGCTGTGCAGCACCAATCAAGTATAAATGAACTGGCAGTCTATAAAATAATCAAATCACAGAATAGTTGAAGTTGGAAGGGACCTTAAAGCTTGTGCAGTTCCAACCCCCTGCCAGGGACAGGGACACCTCCCACGAGACCAGGTTGCTCCAAGCCCCTGTGTCCAACCTGGCCTTGAACACTGCCAGGGATGGGGCAGCCACAGTTTCTCTGGGCACCCTGTGCCAGGGCCTCAGCACCCTCACAGGGAAGAACTTCTGCCTAAGACCTCTTGTAAATCTCCCCTTGTCTAGTTTAAAGCCATTTCCCCTTATCCTATCACTGCATGCTCTCATAAAATATCTCTCTCCAGCTTCTATCTTCGAAAACAAAGCAAGCCCTTTTATTTCAATCTTCAATTTAGCAACAGTTGCACTCGATATTTTAAGGGCTTGCCACTTCTTTAATTAAAAGTTTATGTTTAATTTTTGTTTAATGTGAGTCCCAAGACATTACTGAATTTGAAGAAAAAAGAAGATTCAGATTTCATGATGGTTTTTTGGAAGGTACAACATATTAAACAGAAGGAAGCTTCATTAAGCACAGTAAAATCTGAGGTCTAGACTATCCTGCGACAAATATTCTGCTAGGTCCCTTAGTCCTTTCCCTCTCTCAACTCCAGCTTTCTCTCCTGCAATACATGGGCATGGGAACACCTTGCCAGTTTTGTTCGCCTCCTATTAAGACTATAGAAGTGATCTTGTTTAAAGGCAATAATGAGATAACAATATGTGATGAGATGATACATACATTTTTAAAGTCCTTATATGTCTAAGCAGTACATTAAAAAATACAGTAAAATATCATTCCCTCCCTCAAATAACACAGGATACCAATGAACTCATCCAAGACTAAATGACATGAAAATATCACAGGAAATAGATTTAAAAGCTACAGTTTAAAATTAAAATTAAGTGTTCTACATACAGTACTTTGGCTAATTAAAATGTAGATCCCCTATATTTCTGATCAGTAACATGAAGGACAGCTATCGCAGCACTTGACACAAGGCAAGATCTGAGTCAGAGTTCACACATACACTCGTGTGTACAGCCCTACAACACTCTTGACCTGCAGGACAGACTCAAGCCTCTTCAGCCTCTGGCTTTTCTGCTGTGTCTGCCAACATGACAGCAAGGAAAACGTGCTGGGGCAATGACGGGTGCAGAGCCAGGCTTGCTATGAAAAGATCCAGCACCTTCCCACCTGCTCATTCCACACTTCCTCGAAGTCCACAATATCCAGCCATTATCACTCTTACTTGAATCTGTATTGATAAACCAAGACCCAATTCCTCTAAAACCCATTTGCAAAAGAAAAAAAAAAATCCCTTTTTGAAAAGAAATACATTATGAGTAAGCAAATTACCAGTTATTTTTGCACTATACATATAGCACATAGTTAGTCTGTTAGACCTGATCCCCACAAACCTCATATTCTTACAGTTGCTATATTAGACATGAATTAAGCTGTTCTGAGGATGACTGAGCTTCCTGTAAACTACAAACATAAAAATGTAATATCGCAAAAGAGCCAGCTTCACAAAAACGTCATCTCTGTGCCACGTCACACGCTTATTTCTGCTGTGTGGGCACACATAGCACACACTGGATCTC